>PVKS010007218.1:0-74078 GCA_004027875.1 Aplodontia rufa | reverse complement strand
AGAGAACTAATGGTCGATTGTCTCCACTCATCTGTGTAGGTTGGGACTAGACCCTGGCCAGTGAGAAAGTTGGTCCATTATAATGTGTTAAATCCAGATGAGATATAATGCTATAAAACATAATCCTTTTTTAGAGAAATGGGGGGAAGGGGAAGGGAGGGATAAGGGTGGGTAATTGGGGGGAGCTCTCCTGGGGGTAATTGTAATATCCAGAATCTATACACATTTGATATTATTTTGTTAAAAACTTGTATGGTTGTTCAAAAATAAAAAATTTAAAAAAAATAAAAGTTAATGCTTTGAGTAAAAAAAAAAAGCTAAAGAAGCAGGAATTGATATTCACAGGCAATGGTAGCATTATCTATGGGACTATAGATTCCTATAGATAGCAAAAAAGCAATCCACTCAAGAAGAATGACACTCACATGTCCTAGTGGGCTTCAAGGTGCCACCATCATTCAGGCAGGGTCTTTCCAACCAGTGGACAGATCCGCAGGCAAATCATCTCTGGAAATGCCCTTGCAGAAACACCAACAAGTGTGCTTCGTTAATTTCCCAGGCCTCTCTCATTCCAATCAATTTGGCAATCAAAAGAAACCATCACATCGTTTCATCAAATTCTATTAATGAGCACACCAATGTTTAGTATCCATAGGAGGTAGCCCTTAGTCTTAACCCCAAAAAGGTCTGAATGCAATTGTATACTATGTGTGCGTGGAGGGAGGGATGGGGGTGTGAACCAAAGAAAGAAAAAAGGTTTATGATTCCGAATAAATCCCTATAGCATTAGGGAGGCCTTCTTGGCTCATCAGTGAACTTTGAACTGTAGCTTGAAAATCACCTGTCTAGATTGGCCGTGAAGGCACACACCTGTAATCCCAGCAATTCAGGAGTCTGGAGCAGTAGGGTTGCAAGTATAAGGCCAGCCTTGGCAACTTCATTTCAAAATAAAATTTTAAAAGGGCTTGAAATGTACCTCCCCTAGGTTAAAATGCCATTGAAAGAAAGGAAGTTAGGAAGGAAGGAAGAAAACCACTAATCTATTGTTTCAGATTGCTAAAGACAAATTTCCTTGTTTCTAAGAATATTTTCTATTCCGCTACTCTAAAAGATTATTAGAAGCAATAAATATTGTGAACAGTTATCAAATAAGTTTTATCATTACCTCTTATATTTTGAATATCTAAACTTAGTAGAGGGGGATGGAAGAGAAGGTCCCTATTCCATATGAGAAAAACATATAGCTCTTTTCTCTCCAGCCAGTGCATTCTGAAGTTGGTAGCGTAGAAAAGGGCTGTGAGGGAATGCTCTGTCTCCTGTAGATCCCTGAAGCACTCAAATTTAGCTTTTCTGTTCAGGTAATAGCACTGACATAAGCCAGAGAGCATGACCCATGTTCTCAGGCTGCTCTGAAAAGAAAGCAAATACATGTCATTCTTTGCGAGCCTATCAGGGAGTATACAATCTTCTCATTTAGATTACCTGATACTCCCAGATACTCACTGTGAAGGTGACAAATGAACAGGAAATCCACTAGACCACTCAAATGGCATCAGTAAAGACTAGTCTCTCTCATAATTCAAACCCAGCATCTGCATATGAATTTACATCAGTGCACAAAAGCAAAGCTATACATGCTTTAGGTCAACAGACTTCAAATAATTTATGGGCAAAGTTTGCTTGCAGAAGCAAAGGCAGCCCTTTGATTGGGGCACCAAGGTCCTCATGAAGAATTAATTATTCCAAGGATCATCAGTACATTTGAAGAATGCCACAGCAAGTTATCTTATAAACTACTATTTGAAAGATCCTTCACAAACCAAATCAAAATCAGCTTTTGGTTCCCAAATCCTATAATGCACACGCTCCTGTGCACTTGCACACATACACTACATTAGCAGGTGGAGGAAAGGGCTTGACGGACAATGAATTAAGTCATATTTCACCTTCATGTCTACTATCCTCTCCAAATCTTCCCGGAGAATGAAAGCAGGGACATTTGGAGCTAATTAAAATACATGGGTTGCAGAGAATGGTGTCACATACCTAAAATCCCAGAACTCAGGAAACTGAGGCAGGAGGGTCACAAAGCTAGCCTCAGCAACTTAATGAGACCCTAATCAACTTAGTGAGACCCTGTCTGAAAAAAAATTAAATGAAAAAGGGCTGGGAACATGGCTGAGTGGTTAAATCCCTCCTGGTTCAATCTCTGATACTAAAATAAAACCACCCGGGGTGGGGTGGAGACATTCCCGTGTCATAGTTCCATCTTATCAGCTTTATACTTTAGAGAGGACTGCTGGAATGTTCAGTCGGCAGAACAAACGTTGTTGAAAATGTGTCACTTCCAATTACAGTTGATCAAGGGGAATGATCAGTGTCTTAAGTACCTTTTGATCTAGAAAAATCTGTTCATCAACGTTAGTGGCCTTTTGCATCCTTTCTCTCACTATCTGTAGCAGTTTTCCAAATTTCGTTTTTATTTGTACACAACAGCAGAGGGTAAAGAGCTCACCCATCAATTCAGCCTTAATAAGGGATATTAGGTGCCTTACCATTGTCCTCCGTGCACACTGATTTTCCTGTTTTCTTCACTGGATTCTTCTCCTTAGTGAAAAGCTGTCTTCTTCACTAATTAAAATTCATTACTTCCTCCTGAAATGAAAAGCCTGAAAAATTACTGACTGACTGTCTCCATCATGCCTAATAAATCCCTGAAGAATAAATAATGTCCTTCAGGGGGTTTGTTTTCTAGCTTCCTGTTGTGTTGATGACCCAGTAGCCTGTTGAGTTGGGTTTGCCTTTGCTGGTGTCCAGCTATCAACAGGAAGTTGGTTGGACATGCATTATCTATGGCTGTCACTCATAGCCTAAACATATGCTTTCAGATGCACTTCCATCGACCTTACACCACTACGTCCAACACTCTCAAAGTCAGTCTGTCTCAGTGAGTGAAAACTCTTGGCAGCTATCATCTTATCCTCCAACACTGATAATCCTAAATTCAGGTATTTATACCTAGAGTGGCCCAGCTCCCTGAAACTCCCTTTTTATTGAGTTGATATAAAATCATTCATTATGCTTATTATCACTGTGGCTTTCATCCTGCCTGTAGAATTCCTGAGGTTTCTGAGTTCATTTGGTGTGAATCCATCAAGTTTTAGTGGAGGCATATGTTTGAGAGTTTGGGGGGAAGAGAAGTCCCTGACACTTTGAGCCCAATAAAGCCATAGGTCAGTGGTTGTAACTCACCATTCTCCAGTAATTATTCCACATTATGCTACTTTTCTATGTTAAATTGTTCATTATTTTAACTTTGCAACAATTGTTAGTATAGTGAAAAGAATTTGTAGGAGATATAATCTGGGAAACAAAGTGTATGGCTTTAAAAGTTCTATAAAGAAGTAACTTGCTTATAATTTGTAAATTTTTCAGTAAGTTACTTAACATTCTGGATCTCCATTTTCTCCTCTGTGAGGTGGGAATAATACCTTCTACTCAAGGGACTGGTTAAAATCAATTTGAATGATGCGTGTGAGGAACTTTGTTTAGTAGCTAGGGTAGGTTACAAAATAATGATTCCTTTTAAAATAATAACATGTTTGCAGTGACTCTTACAGTTAATATTCACCATGTTTTTATCTTTCCACGTAACTGAAGATAATGCAAAATATCCATGAAACCTTAAAATACGTCAGGTTCTTCTTCATGTCCCAGGCTGCACAAAGAAGGATGTGACATCAGTTAAATGCCAAATGAGAGGTTTTGATGATTCCATATGGAAGGGGAACAGCCACACTTCAGAGTTTTATTTCTCAGAAACATCACTGTTAGGTTTGCAGTTTTGTCTTCTACTCTACCGAATTTCTTGAAGATGCACTGATTTTCTTAAACTGCATGGGTTATGCCTTTTGCAGCAATGCTTCCACATCAGCAGGTCTCAGTGGCTACCCCGCAGGGCCCAGCGTGCCCAACGACCTGATTTCACAACCTCCCCACTATTGCCAGCTTTAAAATCAACACGTTTTCTTCACTCTTAGTGCCTGCTATTGCTATTCCTTACTGGTTTCTTTGAAATCTGGTCTGTACGATTACAATTTACATTCCCACTCTCATCTGTCTTTACATAATGAAAGAGCAGTGTCCATTGAATACTGGACGTTACGGCAAATCTAATGCTGGCTATTGGGCTATCATGAGACTTAGATCAGCCCATAGACACGAAAGTACTGTTGAAGGACAGTCTCTGCAGCTGAGCAGCTGGTGAGCACCTGCCCTTCTCCTTGTCTGTCTTTCTTTCTTTCTTTAAGAGAGGGCGGGACAGTAAGAAAGAGAGAAGGAAAGAATCAGCTTTATTTAGTTTTTTATGTGGCTTTCATTGCTCCAACTCTTCATTGTGTACGTGGGTGCTGGAGTTTGAACCTGCATCCTTGAGCATGCCAGGCAAGCACTATAATGACTGAACCACCACTTCAGCCTCTCTTCTTTTCTTTCTTTATGCTAGGGAGTGCGTCCAGGGGCATTTTCTTGCTAAGCTACATCCCAGTCCTACTTTTTGTTAATTAATTAATTAATTTTTTTTAATTTAATGAGACAAAGACGCACTATATTGTTTAGGGCCTAAATTGAGGAGGCTAGCCTTGCGCTTGTGATCCTCCTGCCTTAGCCTCTCCAGCTGCTAGGATTACAGGTATGCGCCACTGCATCCAGACAGGTATGCCTGCTCTTGATGTGATATGATACTCTGACAGACCCTTTTCTCTACCCCCAAATCCTGACCCCTTACTACATTCTGCCCTCTCTCTGCTTGGGACATTTTCTTTAGACATGTATTGGGATAATAAGGGTTTACGTATTGACATGGTTGAATTTTCAACAGTGTAACTTGCCAGTGCTATTTTGTTTCTGTTTTAGTTTTGAAACAGAAAAAATCTGCACAGACTGGCTGTGATGCCTGAGGACTGGCTCTCATTCTCAGTTCTGTGCTCCCCTGACATCCTTCCATCTTCTAGCTTAAAAAAAATGCTCTTATTTTCCTTTTATCCTCTTTTCAGATCCTACATTTCTCTTCAGGCAACTACTTCATCCATCCATACTCTAGACTTCCTCCTCTCCTACACTTATAGTGATAACTTCAATATTCATGCTTCTCTGGGAATATGAGGTGTCCCCAGAAGAAGGTGGGAGAGGAGAGTGAGAGAGACAGACAGAGAGGCAGAAAAACATGGGAGAAAGAGAAGGATCTTTCTGGGTTCTCATTTCCATTCTATCCACATGGAAGAGTAAACTTATGAAGATATGAGGATGTGCTTTTCTACTATCTTTCTATAAAGAATAGAATCCCCAGGGTGGGGTAGCACAGAAACAGAACCCTTACCTAGTAGGCTTGAGGGCCTGGAGTGGGGGGGGGGGGGTTGGATGGGGATGAAGAATGGAGGAAGAATAAGTTCTCTTTAAGGAAATGTACACTTTAAGTGTATATAGACAATTTCAGCTTATTGTCCTCCAGACAATTCAAGCTAAACATGCCCCAAATCATCCCCATCAAAGCCTGCTTTTCTATAAGGAAGTGGTAGATATCCTCCCATTTCTTTATTCTGTCTCTCCCTCTCTCTCCAAGTATTACATAACATTCCATACTGTAACATAAATACTAATTATTAAGAACGCATTATGTTTTCCTCACTAATATACTAAGTGCTTTTCATAATTTTGCACAACTTTTTCCACAACTCTGTAGGGTAAGTAGTATAATCTCTATTTTATAAATGAGAATAGAATTTTAAAAGTTGAGCATATTACATAAATAGTGTGCTTCTTAAGTTTATGATCTTTTTTATTCGAAGAGAGAGAGCTCATTTTATTTTTATTTTTTTCATCTGGTTTTTTTTTTTTTTTTTTTTTTTTTTTTTTTTTTTTTTTTTTTTTTTTTTTTTTTTCCTCCACTTAGTCGGATATGTGGTACTGGGGATTGAACCCAGGCCCTTGAACATGCCAGGCAAGCACTCTACCACTGAGCCACTGAGCCACCCCTAAGTGCATGATCTTGATCAGTGTGGATAATCGCCACCCCACACCTGGGCCTTTCTCTTCATTTATCTGCTACCCTCTGTTATATTTTCCTGGAGATTATTGCATAAGCCCAGAAAATGGACCCTCTAACTTTAGCCTGGACGCCTTACAATCCATCTTCCAGGAAGGCTGCTTCCAGAATACTGTTTCTAAAGTGCACATCCAATCAAATAAATGGTCTGACTTACAGGTTTCACAGACCCCCTGTCATGGTGCAACTGTGGCTTGTCTGTGGAATCTCAACTCTGCTCACCTCCCACACACATCCTCGCCTCCACTGGTGCTGAAATCATCATTCCCAGGAAATGCCAGACTCCTCCCTGGCTCCTTACCTTTGAATGTGTCTTTTCTTATCACTGATTAAAATGTCTTTGAAAGGCGAACTCTAATTTAACTAGAGTTAAAATTGTAATTGCTATGCCACAGGTCATTAATGATGAATGCCTTGGACTCTATATAGAATCTTCATATCTGTGCCCATTACAGCCATTACAGTGGCTGGCACAAAACAGGTGCTTAGTATATCACTTCTTTCCAATGAATCAGGGCACCTTATAGCTCCAGAAATACATTTAAGTTGCTTATTTTGAAAATCATGCACAATATAACATTCTACCTCCTAGCATTCTTCTGGAGACATTGGGGGCTGATGCTAAGGAGAAATTACCAAAAAGGAAAAATACCTTACCACTCTTGCTTGGGGCAGGAATCCTCCCCAAAACACTGCCTTACCTAGCAAATAACCTTGATTACCATAAGAATAAGCAAACTGTAAAGGAGTACAAGTATATGCAACTATTGATTTTTTCCTGCCTATGAAGAAGATAAAAGAGACAATAACTGACCTGACGCTTGAGGAACTATGGAGAGACTTTTAGTAGTCCTGAAGAATATAATCATTAGGAAGCAAAATTTTCTAAAGGGCCAAGGTGCTAGGTAAATGACACAAGGTATAGTAAGAAGACAGAAAGAAAGCAGAGACATTAAATTCATAGAGCCCTAAGAATTGCCTATACTTGCCTCCTTAACATTCCCAAGGTGTTTTGAAGTCAACAGCACATTGAGTTCCAGAAAAACTACTCAAAGTCACACATCTGGTGAATGTTTTGAGCCTAAATTTGAAATTCTATGCTTCTTCCAATTTTCTTCCTGACTTTAAGCTAGTGCAGACTTTTTATTTTATTTCACAGAAGATACACACACCATGAGCCATTTAAGCAAAATGTCAAGCTATAACTTCCCTAAATACACATATACCCTAAACGATTAGGAAATGACCTTCACTGGTTCACAGATTCATGCCTTGGGCATTTATGCCAATTAATAAATGCCCATTCACTCTAGATGAATCATAAAGTGAAATTTAGAAGCTAAGGCAAAGACTAGCCTGGCGTGGGATGCCTCTCAATCTCATTCTGAAGGTGTCCTAGGTTCACCTTTGTTATTCTATTTAGATGTTAGAAAATGTTTTCCATTAGAAACCTTTGGGGTTAAATCCAGTGGTTGTGATAACTTATAAGTCACCTATCAGAACCCAGAGGATTTGTTAGACTAATGCAAAAATATAGTTATGTCAATTATAGGGCAATTTATATCATAATTCACTGAAATTTATATGATACAAATGTTTTATGAGATTGTTCTTTTTCAGTGAGGTGTTAATTATAATAAAATAAATCATCAGGCTTCATAATGAAATATAATTCAAAACTTTTCAGTGTACTTGAAAGTAATAGGAAGAAATGTACTCCCGCTCCTTCTTGCATCCCTAACTCTCCCTATATCCTTAAAAAAAAAAAAAAAAAAAAACCCTACACAGACAAATCTTCATCCACATAGCTTGTTCCAATTTAAACACAGCTTGCCTTAGAAATACATATGCCCAGAGCAATAACAATGGTGTTTATAATTTGGAGAAAATAACTAAAAGTTATTTGATTATTCTCTGTCAGATTAACAGCTGTGATGAAGATAAATGAAGCCTTTCCTCTCCTTTCTGTTCATTTCCCAGCTCTGTTGATGTTGAAGCGAATTTGGGATGAAGCATTCACTGTTTTTATTCAGTGGTGGTCTTTCCCATTCATTGGCTACTTATTATTACCAGGTATGTTGGCGTTCACCAGTAAAGACTTGGGCCAGGCCAAGGCCATCAATCATCATTATTTAGAACCAGCTTATAGAACATATTTGCAAATGAACTTTAACATCTTCAAATGGAATATTTTTTTTCCTGCCCATCTCTCCCTAACAGGAAAGAGAATTAGGCTTACAGTGATGGGAGAAGTCACAAGTTTTAGAAGCAATAACTTCCCTGAAATGATTTGCAAGAGACTGGCAAATCATCTAAGAGAAGAGCAATTCTCAAGGAACAATCTCTTCTTTTGACCAAAATATTGCATAATATTTAATGAGATATGGGTAAGCAAATAGAACAAAGAATTTGTCTTGGTAATATTAACAAAATACTTTTCAAAGATCTGGTGTAACATGCTTCATTTTCATGTGGAAATTAAATGTTTTTAGGTGATTATTCTGATTTCATAACTGTGATTAGTAGTATTGTTTACAATACAAGATATGTTCTCAATTCTAAGCAGTTAATACATGTGCCAACTTTCAGAAATAAACTATTATGTTGAAACATTCTTCATTTGGCTTATGGCAAAACTTAAATAATTCTATGAATTCTAAATATATGACAATGTAAATTGGGACTTTTATTCCAATTGTTTTTTCTAAGGTATAGTAGTAAGTGCTTATTCCAGTATTTTGTATTTGTGTATAGATTCTGACAGATTTTATTAAGACAAAGTTTAATTTGATTTCTTAAACATGGCTAAATTATACCTTATGATAAATAATTAAACTGTGGCTCCTAGGACTTTGTGGGGGTGGCTGGGAAGAAGGAATGAAGAGAGGGCATTTCCAATTAACTATCAGATGTTTTAAATGTTGAAAGTTCCAGATGAATTTTCAAAACAAAATTTCTATTAATTAATAGCTGTATAATTAGATTCTTAAATAATCTGCTTTATCAACTCTTATTATCTGCCCTCTTGCAGGGTTTTTGGCTCTGGGAATTTATATAATTTTGACACTTAAAAATTTCTCAATCTCTATCATTTCTTTTTTTACTATTTCTCAGCCACAAATCTGAAATCTACTTCAAGAGATGTTCTGCCTATATTTTCATGCCTTTTCTCTCTGGGGAACATTCCCTAAGGTTGATTTTATATCCCCTGCACCTCCCCTCAATTCCTAGCAGACAGTATACTTAAAGTAAAATGGTAAAGTTAAATTTCCAAACTCATCATAATACTATAAGAAAAGTTTTCTCAGTGTCTACTGACAGGAGTCTTAATCGATGTAACTCTTTTGGGAAAAACAAATTGGCAAATATATACCAACATATTGAAACTTTAGTACCTTTTGCCTGTGTAATAGCAACTTTAATGAGCTACCTACATTATAATGCATAATTTCAAAACAATTTTCTTTTTGGGAGTACTATTTACAAAAATGATCTCACTAATCTCCAAAAAGCAGTAAAAGAGAAAGGACCATCTTATAATCACAGGATAAAATAAAATCCAATTAACAAAGTATTTATAAGGCATTATTCTATCATTGAGAAAAATCTTGTATTATAAATGCTGAGTTCAAAGGTAGACTACAAAATTAAATATTTACTAATATGAGAACTTTGCAATTCATATATAGATCAAAAATTATATGAAAATGATCAAGCATTAACAACTATTTGTCTAAGTAGTGATATATTCTACTTTCACTGTCTTCAAAGTCCTATATTTTATAAATTTTTAGCAACTCTCAACTAAACTTCTATGATTATAGAAATATGCTTTATTTTTAAGCAAGGAAATAATTAACATTACCAGAAGTTGTTTTAATTACAGTGGGAAATGTTTTGTTTAGGTTTTCAAATAAAAATATTTGCAAAAATCTTACCAGTTTATTTTTTTAAATAAGGCAAATTTTTGTATTTTACTCTGGGAGAAATTTGAGGCTAGAAATGAAGAAATTCACTAGGCAAGTTCAAAATTCTCAAATACAAAGAAAATTGAGTACTCTAAGATGATGTTCATATTGTCAAGCTCAAAATTGTAATGAGTCAGTACAAAATTTTCAAAACATGCTCTAAACAAATAGTTCAGTTCACTTCTGGAATGGTTTGAGTAAATTGATAACATGCTTACATGGGCATTCTAGTACAGTTTACATTCTGTCTCCGTGTTTATTCATTATCTTTGCTTTCAACTATATTTGCCTTTGTTTTTCACCCTACTTAACACTATGTATTTAATATATTAAGTACATTAATGTGTTAAGTACATCATGCTGAAAGGAATCATTTTGAGAATGAAATAATAACACAATTAGCTGGAAATCATTAAATTTATGTTCTCTATGATAAATTAATCATATCATTCTCCCTACTAGAATTTCAGATAAATGATTTTTATAGAGTTTTGGATTTTTTCTTAATGTTGCTAATAATTTAAATTTGCAATCATCACTCAAATCTTCCATGTTTTATTCATTAGTTTCATATACCAGAAAAAAACCTTTGTTAGCGTGACAAGGATGTGATGCACTCTTGCTGGTTTGATGGTGGTGGGGGTCATGTGAGAAGGAACGTGGACATCCCCAAGGAGCCAACAGAGGCTAACAGGAAAAAAAAGATGATCCCAGTGTTTTTATCACCTCTTTAGCTGCTGTGACCAGAAGACCTGACAAGAACAATTTTAGAAGTGGAAAAGTTTATTTCAGGACTCATGATCTCAGTCCATAGATGGCTGATTCCATTGTTTGGGGCCCAAGGTGAGCCAGAACCTAATGGCAGAAAAGTATGGCAGAGGAAAACAGCTGGGAGCACGGCACTAGCAGTCAGAGGAAGAGGGCTCTGTATAATAAGGACAAAATATATATCCCAAAGTCATGTCCCCAGGGACCCACCTCCTCCAGCCATACCCCACCTGCCTACAGGTATGAATATGCACATTGTTCCCCTGGAATGAATCACAAGAAACTTAACAGTGATTACATCTGGAACAATAAAAATATAATAATTGAAAGTATGAGAGACTTTTTCATATCATTTTTAGTTTTTGTGCAAGTTGAAATTTCTAAATTTATAAATGCTTTGTTTTTATTTAATAAAAAGTCAAAAAATTTTAAAAGAAATATTTTTAATGTGAAGACCTACCTTCTAATTTCCAAAACATGTTCTGTTTCTGCATATATTAAACTTGAAGTTTGGCTGCCTCATACAGAAACCATGCATACTTTTACGTATAAAACATTGAATTTCTTTGGCTTCATTCCTTTTGATGCTTATGGTTTTGTGGCAAAATGCTGTTTTCATGCTATCACTTACACTTTTAAGAAAATATCAACTAACATTTCTCTTCATCTGGAATGCAAATTGCTTTCCCAGTCATTTCATGTTTATCTAAACCAGTGTTCCTCAATTTTAGAGAGTACTAGAATAACTGGGAGGGGGGCGTTATTTACAATGCATGTGCTAGATTACATCCAAAGATAATTTTATATTGTAGTTTTGGAGTTTATTTTGTAATCTGCACTTAAAAAAGATACCAAGTGATTCTGATGAAAGTTCTTTGAAACTGTGATTTACCTACATTACAAACATTGATTTAGAACAAGTCAATCACATTTAATTTCACATTTAATGGGGGATCTCAAAAATGTCCATTACTTGGAAATGGTTTTTCTCCACCATATTTGTGGCTTTTTAGGAGAAAATATAGTGA
The DNA here is from genome assembly GCA_004027875.1 of Aplodontia rufa. Lineage (NCBI taxonomy): Eukaryota > Metazoa > Chordata > Mammalia > Rodentia > Aplodontiidae > Aplodontia > Aplodontia rufa. The sequence continues at coordinate 62,211 of PVKS010007218.1, read as the reverse complement.
TGACTCTATATCCTCACAAATAGGTGAACATCTGGCTAAATAACAAAATCTAAGCTGTCATATCCAAAGCGATGCCCCCTACTGTCACTAATGGCACATGGCAGAGTGATTACTGCACAATGAACGGCCTTTCAATGGTAGATGAAGAAATTACAATTAACATAAGCCTCTTTCCGAAAAAAAAGAATTATGGCATCTATGAAGTTATATAGTACACATGAGCCTAAGCCGTCAACCAAGATGAAATGCAGAAGAGAAGGACATTTCTCTTAACCATTCCCCCAAACAAAGCTAACAATATCCTCTTGTTGCAAATGCTTAGAGTCATTGCCAAAATCACATGGTAAATCACTAATAGGTTACTTATACTTTAATCTGAATTGTTTGATTAACTGTTTGCTTTTCTACAATTTGAGTTATTTACTAATCCTTTTATTATCATGTTAAGATCCAGATTGAAGAAATACTTCAAGTCTGTAAAAAATTATATAGCAACCATACAAAACAAAATTTACCAGTTTGCAAGTACCCATAAAAAACACATTAAACACACACTTATGAATAGGTTCTTTTTTTTATAAAGAGAGAGGGACAGTGAGAGAGACAGAGAAAGAGAGAAACAATTAGTTTTTCACATGGCCTTAGTTGCTCCAACACTCAGTTGTGTACGTGGTGCTGGGGTTTAAATCTGCGTCCTCGTGCTTGCCAGGCAAGCGCCGAAACAGCTGAGCCACTGCTCCAGCCCCAATGAATAGGTTCTTACAAGATATAAAGGACAATGAGATTGTGATAAAAATGAGGGCATCCAGCCTACACATCCATACAAAACATTGTACATGGACAGTTGTGTATGTGTGCATACAGATATAGGAAAGAGTGCATGCAGAGACCAATGATTCTAAAGTACAATGATGAGAAGAATAGCCTTAATTAGGCCAACCATATGTACCTAAGAAAAAGAAAAGACAAAAAAGGGAGGGAGGATGGAATCAAAGTAGAACCCACTCTCAAACCATTAAGAGTGAGACTTGGATTTGAGAGCTCAGATGGGAAATACCATTAAATAACTCTGCCTTAACCAAGTTTGTTCCTCTAGATATTAGACACAAAGTGTCCATTTAAACAGTTCCTCCAAAGCAAATGCAGATTCTCCTTTGATTATCTTGATAGATGATTGCCTGATGCAGTTGAGGGATGGAGAGACAATGACTCATCCAGTGAATCAGCATTTATTGATAAATTGCAGAATTTTATATTAGTTCCTGAAAAAATAACCTCATTTTAGATCCTAAACCAGAAGCCTAGTATAGGTAGCCTCTAAAATTTAGTATAAAGCAAGGTGCTTCAAGTCTCTGGATCATTAGTTTTCCACATAGAATCATAGAGATCACCTCAGTCAAAGAGCTGAGATTTACTTATCAAATTTCTATATTTGTGTGCAATCAAATCAACTAAATCAGAATCACAAGATTTATGCCTGGGGATTTGTATTTTTGATAAACATCATAAGGGGCTCTGGTGAATGCTAATTTGAGAACCATCCTCTGGATGATGAAGATGACAATAGAGTCTGCTGAGCAGGTCTGATTCAGTTCTGTGTATTGAGCTGCCTTTATCACGGCAGCACACTACATAATGACCACACAATGATATCTGTGTTTTAATTCCTGGAAGCTGTAAATGTTACCTTATAAGAAGGAAAGGTCTTCAGAGATAAGATTTAGTTAAGGATCTTGAGATCGAGTGGTTATAGTGGTTTATTCAAGTGGGCCCTACATGTTATCACAAGTGTCTTCATAACAGAGTGGCAAAGGAGATTTCATATAGCACAGAGGGGAGAGAAGGTGATGTGAAGATGGAGCAGACACAGATTTATAGACACTGGCCTTGAAAATGGAAGTGATGTAGCCACAAGCCTACAAATGTCGCAGCCGCCAAATGGCAGAAAAACAAGAAAGTGATTGTATACTAGAGGAGAGACCATAGTCCTGCTGACACCTGAATTCTGGTATCCTGAACTGTAAGAGAAAACTTGTGTATTATTTAAGGCACCCAGTTAATGGTAACTTGCTAGAGCAGCACAGGAATCTCAGACAACTATCATGCAAAAATGAACAAATTAAGCAATAAGCAATAGGTAAATTGATTTAAACTTACTTTTATTTATTGTACTAAAGGAAAAACTGCCTCACTTGTTAGACTGCCTTTTTCCCCCTTTTTTAATTTCTTTTAATTTTGGCAGTGATCATAGAACATAATAGAAAATGAATAAAAATTATTATTGAAATTTCAAAAATGACCAGTAAAATTGGATTAACATTTTCATAGGAAAAATTTCCCCTCATAATATCTGCAAGTCATATTTCTTCCTAGATACAAAATTACAAAGTGGAAAGACAAGTTGTAGTAGGAAAAAGAGAGGAAGAAGTAATGGATGTAGAATGCATCATAACTAATAGGGAAAGGCCATGAAACAGATAAGTATGAAGAGGCAAAATGATATGAGAGATCCTAATAATGCATATGAGGTTAGGTCATGCATTCACTCATTCATACCAGCACCTGTTGAACAAATATTCATTGAACACACTTTCATAACACTGTTAGGAACACTGAAATCAATTTAGTAATTAAGATAGACAAGGCCTCTGAGACTTACCTTAGGAAACTAATATGATTCAGACGGTTAGTAAACAGGAACATCTGCAGGTAGGACTTGCATTCTAGAGAACTTTTCCTGATGTTCTCATCACCCCTTTCTTTCTCTCCTATCCCTCAAAAGGCTGCCTATATGCCAGCTTTTAACCAGAAATCGCTCACATTTATCTAGTCTATGTGATTATTTTCTTAGCTATTGTCCCATGTAGAATTGATTGTTCTCTCCCTCAGGGTCTCACTGTGCTCTAAACTAATTTATGCGCCAGAGGTTGGTTACATTCCATTAATTTCTTTTATTCTGTCTACTTCTTATTATTAAACAGCAAGCCCTACTTCCCCAAACTGCCAAAGTCAGACTCAGTATTCATCTTTGAGTAGTAGTACAAAGACTAGCATAAAGAAGAGAATAAAAACTAGTTGTTGCATGAATAAATGAATGAAACACTTTTTAAGAATTGAGGTTGCACTCTACATGGAAAAGTAGTAACTGAACCAAGTAATCAGGGATCAGAATTTAAATGGCATTTACTTGCAATTGAGTATCAGATCCAACAGTCCTATGTCCTATTGAGATATATAAATTGTGGTAAGCATTGCCAATTCATTCAAACTATTGTTATGTACCCTTTAGTAGTATCATGTCTATGATAGGGATAGTTTTAACCAGCCACATTGTTTCTTATTGAACCAGCTGTTCTGGATTAAGAAATGAGCAAAATGGATATTTATTTCCTTTGCTGAACAATGATTAGGAGAGAAAAATAGCTAAGCAATTATACTCCTAATCCACAGAAATAGGCAAGGAGAAATAAGATGCTGAATTAGAATACTAACTTAGAAAAATCCCTTAAACTAAAGAGCATTTTTATCATTCCCAAGGATTCTGAAAATTTTTGGAAGTTTAAATTTTTTTTATTTACAAAGTTTCTATCAGTGTTTAATTTCATTGTAAAATATTAAGTTGTTTTTTCATTAGTATAGAGCTCTTTATACCTAGCCTGGGACCTAACTGGTTAGGAAATCATAGAGAGTAAACTACTTCCGAAAACCAGAATGTAATGTTACTTACTAAATATAGTATCTGTAAAATGAAAATGTGTAGGCTATAACTCCTCTTGTCTGAATGTTGGGAAGTTGGCCAACCAATTTTGTTGGCTTTGAGAGTCCTTTCCAGATGGCAAAATAAATTCTGCAGCAACAAAACAAACACCCAAGTCCCTCATTACTTAACATTTTTGGCAATACATTCCTGCCTTTTGAATGATCCACTTTCTACCCAGTTCCTCAAGGAAGAAATATGGAGTCATCTGGGTCCATTCCCTCCTTCAGTGCTCACATTCTATCAGTCTTAACAAGGGAGAATCTCTCTTTCCCCAGCCTTTTTTTCTTTATGATAACATCCCCTATAACCCCAGATGTGGCAGAGTTTTCATTAACACTATCAATCTAAACTTTTAGTGCCTTGGGAAAAAGAGTGGACTCGCCCTGTGAATGAAGTGGGTGGAATCTCAGGTTGCGTTATACTATCAGGTACACAAATACATTCAAAAGCAAGACTCTCACGTGGTCATCCCAAACAAAGCTCGCTCTCTTTTTCTCTGTTGTTGACGCAGGATGAACTGTGCCCAGACATGGATGGATTTGTCTTACTACATATGGAAGACATCCCCCAAAGAATTAATTCTGGAAGGTCTGCTTAAGACTACTCCCCTACTTCCAGCTTCTCTAACTCTGACTGGTGGAATAAAGGACTCTCCCTCATTTACTGGAGCAGCATGTTCCAGACAGAAGAAAAACTCTGTGGGAGTTTTTCTGCCTGAGATTCTACCCATACTTAGCTTCTCTTTCCCTAGTCTCATCTCTAGTCCTCATCTCAGAACCTTCCTCTTAAGTCACGTATAGCATACATCCATGTATTGGTCCTGAAATAAGAATACAAGGTTCACTAGAAATCAACCTTGATGTTATGTTTTGTACGACATAGGTGGCAACAATATCTTGACTTTGGTTTTTCTCTCACTATGGGATATTAGTTTATGATACAGAGAGTATTTTACCAATGTACCAATTTTGCACACTATTTTCCTTTTCCTAAAATGTGTAAAAATTCAAATCTGTTATAATTATTATATTTAATTAGTATAGGAATGAATCACATCAGCCAAAAGATTAACAATCATAGGAAATTGTCATTTTTAAAACAATGTTTATTTAGCTGTCCCTGTGAAATTCAGTTCAGGATCATTCAGCATTTTTGCTACTTCAATTGTAGTTTACAAAGTTTAACTTGATTAATTAACACTAGATTCATGTAAGCAAAAATATTTTGTTTGTTATGCTGATAATAAATTTCCATTTATCAAAAATAGAAAATCAGCTTTGTCCTTTGAGAATTTTTTTTCCTTTTAGAACCCCCTTTCAAAAGTGTGGATTGATTTAAACTTAATGAAAAAGTTCAGGAAATTATATCACATAGTAAAGTATTTTAAGTGCCACAATAAATACTTGCTACCTTCAATGACTACATATAAAATGATTTGATGATTATTATGGTTTGAATGTGGTTTGTCCACCAATGATTAATGTGTTGGAGTCTTAGTTCTCAGGTTGGCAGTGCTGAAATAGCTGGACCTTCAAAAGGAGGGACCTAGGCTTTGAGATATAGCTCAGCTCAGTTGCATAGCAGGTACCAAGTCTTGGATTCAATCCTGTCACCAACACACACACACACACACACACACAGCAACATGAATACAAGTGGGAGGTTATGTGGTCATTGGATATGCTGTCCCCAGAGGAAATTTAAGTAATTCTCATGATTAGCCCTTGTGATGGGCGATTATAGAAAGCAAGACTGGCCCCTCTACCTTCTGTACCTTCCTGTCTCACCTCTTGACCTCTGCCTCTGCATGCTCTCCTACCATGATGCCATCTGCCATAAGACCCTCATCAGAGACAGATGACATCAACCAGCCTTGAACTTACAGTCTCCAAAACTGTGAGCTAAATAAACTTCTTTTCTTTACATAGCACCCAGACTTAAGGATTTTGTTGTAGTAATTGAAAATGGATTGCTACAATGCTAAAGTTTTTTTTTCCTTTTTGTAAGAAAAAATATAATTTATATTATGAGAGCTGAATTACCTCACTTTATTACCACAAACTAGGCAGCTGAAATAAGTTTAAAGAGGCTAGAATTCATACATTAAAACTCTAGGGTTAATCATATAGTTGGCCCCTTGTAATCATGGATTCCATAATTATGGATTTTTCAATATATTTTTGTATACTAAAATTGCAAAAATATTTAAAAATACAAACTTTTTCTTGTAACTTTATAAACAGTACAGTTTAAAATGTATTTACATGGCATTTATGCTGTGTTAGGTATCACAAAAAATCTAGGGGTGACATAAAGTGCATGGGAAAATATACAACATGGGTTATATGCAAATATTACACCATTTTGTATAAAACTTTGGGTCATCCATAGATTTTGGTATCCATAAGAGGTCCTGGAATCAATCCATGGTGAATACTGAGGGACGACTCTACATTGTTTGGAAAGGAATGCATGTCCATTGTTGAAAAAGTGGCAAAGCCAAGATAGTGTCTGTGCTGCAAGAGAAGCTGGCAGGTCCTTGATTTTGTGTGGAAGCTTGTCATTGTAAATGTTAGTCAAGTTTCTGAAACAGAGAGCAAGGCATATCATTAGAGTATGTGCAGAGCCAAATTAAATCATATTAACCATGTAGAAATTCACACAATAAAATATGATTGATTGGCTTAAACCTTATAAATGAGAACAAAGTAATATGGTCTTAAGTGAGTTGCAGCAGATCAGGTGGACTGGAACATTTCTAAGACTGTACTTTCATATCTTAAATTTTGGTAGTCTATATCTTTTATGGAGGGAAATTGGAACTTCTTAACTCAATCCTATTCATTAGCCAAAATATCAATATGATTTTAAAAGACTTTATATTTTCTTCCATCCAGTAAAACATTACTAATTGCTCTGGACTTGCATTTTACCTTGTGGAGAAGGTCCTCTAGAAACATGAGGAGGGAAGAAAGGGCATGATGGGTTCATGGAGTAAAGAAAGAAACCTTTTCTTTCCTTCCTTCCTTCCTTCTTTCTTTCTTTCTTCTTCTTTTTCTTCCTTCCTTCTTCTTTTTCTTCCTTCTTTCCCTCCTTCTTTCTTTCCCTTCTATGCCCATCACTTTCATTTCCTTTTCTCTTCCTTTTCTTTTCCTTTTCCTCTGTTTCTCTCCCTTCCTCCCATCCTTCTTTCAAAATCCTATCAGAGTACAGGGAAAGAAACAATTTCTCCAAAGTGGCAAAAGATGCTATGAGGCAGTAGTGTCAGAGGAAGGTGTAGAGGTCACCAATGGTAATAGTGAAATGCTTGTTGCAAAAGCAAGAAACTCTTGGTACATTTATGATAGAGTTTTCCAATCTATTTGAAAATATCAATCTCGTAACAAATTCAACACCAAACTTGATCTTGGTCATTGAAGAAGCTTTTGCCTTTAAATGAACTCATTCAGAAGAAATTTATGAGTATCTTCTATGTACAAAGTTACCTGTCAGGTATCCAAAGAAGTAGGCAGGTGTGACAAAATGCAAATCAATCTGTGTTAGATATGATCACGTTTTCCAGTCTATATACACTATGCAACTTATAGAGATGGTACTTATTTCAAAAGATCAGAAGAATGCATTATAAGTAAAAAAAAAAAAAAACTTTGCAGGAAGAAGTGGCAGTTCAAACGACTTTCTGAAAGATGGCAAAACAGTTTGGGTTAGAATTACTGTAGGTAATTCCTCCGCCTTGAAGGTATTGTGATTGAGTAATTCTGGCAAAGGAGGGAGAAGCCAACTTTCCAGAAAATTCTAGCATAATATTTTTTTTAAATGATAAGGGGATATAAGTCAAACAACTATTCATATCTGCAAGTATCAAATTTATATCTAATTCACCATATGCAATCAGTAATTATATTAGCAAACACAAACTATTTACCTGTTTAGAGAGTTCCTTGTTCTAGGGGCCCAGATCAGTAGAAAAGCACTTGTCTAGCATGCATGAGGCTCTGAGTTCAATAACTCAGCATCACAATAAATAAATAAATAGTGTCCTTTAATTATGCATTAAATTAAATGCATAACCCTAATCACAGAATAGAATTATTTTGATTACTGAATGTTTATGTCTTCATTATTGCAAGAACTTTTAGTTCAATGTTTCAAGAGTACCTCTGAAACACCCATTACACACAAGAATAATCTCCCAGGTATAGGTCATTGTAAAGTGTTTGGTCAATGACTTCCGGTGATTTTGAAGTCTCTTCATAACTAGAAACCATTTCTACAGAAGGGTTTTCCAGTTGTTGCTCTTATAATCTATACATATTCAATCCAGTGTGCAAGGCTGTCATTTTTATTCTTAATATAGTTCACCTAATTTTTTCATTCATAAAACAGTCCAATTTCATTTACAGTTTAAATGAAGTAACAGTTTCTCAATATAGGTTTCTACAAAGATGGATTTTCCCAAAGATTAACTGGTCTATTTCTGCTTCTTTATTCCCTCTGCCACAGCTTGCTCCCTTGGGAGTGTGTCTCCTAAGAAGTACTCACTCGTGGAATAAGTCACACTATGGCAATGATCCACACACAAAAACAGCTCAGAATTGTAATTTTATTATTTGTATATATTAACACATTGTTGTTTTAATTGGGAAGGTGTAAACAGACCATTGGTAAAATAAGCTGCCACCTATCATACCTCCATAAAAATGGAGCACTATCCTATATACAGGATGTACATGATCAGTTCCTCATTAAAGTATTTAACATGCATGTGCCTTAAAAATCATTCTATGATGAGAAGAGAACTGATAGTGGAGCAACAGACAAATAAAGGATTTGCTCATAGGACAGCAAGTTTACGTGCTTTGAATGAGTCACAAACTTCATTTAGGAAAGTAAGAATTATCTATGCAGCCCTTAATAAGGAACCCTTGGGGATAAAAGTGGCTTCTCACCATGAAGGATTTTAGTACTGCAAAATAAAACAATATTAACAAAATACATGACCAGACCCTTCTGAAACTTATGTTGAGGCCCAAAATTTAAAATTGTTTCAATGATACCAATCCCCTGCTTTTCTGGAAGAAGGCTAGTTTGATAGACATGAGGTGTAAAGGCTGTTGGACACTGATAAATCCATTTAACAAGAGAGAGGAACAAGAAAGCCTGATGCATGAAGGATGCTACAGGAAAATAAATTAGATGGAACCAGTTGCTAGGAAACAGGGCAAACTAAGAGCATTGGAGTAGATAGTTGGAGCAATCTTGAAAGACTGACAGCCCTCCATACACATGCAGAGATGGAGCACAGCAGGTTCGCAGTCCGTCAACACAAACTGTGAAACACGGCTTTAGAGGTTCAGAGAAAACTTCATTTTATACACACTCTTAGCAAAAAATGAAAAGAAAAGGAGGTGGAGAATTATCAAAGGACCACATTAGTTGATATCTATAGGCCATCCTAAAATAGATTTGCATGTGGCCAAATTTTATCTCAAAGTTTTTATATCATTTCTCTTATGCTCCACTATGAAGTAGACAGATACATGTAAAGGAATAATTTATACCCAGAGTGAAAATAAAGGAAATCCTGACATCAGTTATAGTTTCAGGAAGAGAAGGAGTTGGGGGCTACACTCTGGGCCATGAAATGACACACTGTGGATCACCTTGTCTACATTACCCAGACAAAAAGGCCTACACCTCCTCCCTGAGTATCTCTCCCTCATTAGTGCGGACCATTCTTGTTTTCTGTTCAATATATTTTGGACATTTGACTAAAATATGAATTCCCCAGGGTAGGTTTCTTCCCTAATTACATGCATGATATCTGGATTGGGTTATGAGCAACACCAGAACTAACTGATGAATGTTTGAAGAATGAATATGTATTTTGTCATTCAGGTACTTTCTTTCCTTTCTTTACATCTACATATTCTATCACTTCTGAAAATATATTTAAGCTTTTTGAGAATAATACACAATATTATGTTCTTTATCTTCATCAAAGATATATTTCAATATTAAACAGAAAATACAGATTTAAAATATACTTATTCATTATGTTAAATTAGTTTTTACCTCCATCTACTTTCAAAATTTCTGAAAGTCATCCAGTTAACATCATTCAACCTTAGTACAGTGACCACACGGGCACAGCTGAAAGCCTTGTAATCTTTAATCATTCTCACTTTGCCAGTCTGCCAATCTCTGAAGATTAGGATTCTCCATTATCTCTAGCTGTATTCTTAAAGACCATGCAAGAACAGAAAGTTCACTTTTTTGCACAAGAGACTAGTAAATTTTATCATTAGTTTGCAAATTCCACATCGTCTCAACACCTCAGTGACAATGTATGGTTACTTATAAGCTCAAACTTATGTGTGACACATGCCCCAATGCAGCCATGTCAATTCTTATGATGGTTTCTATTATCTATCTACTTATAGATGTTTATTTGAGTCCCCAAACATCAAAACACTTTGTGATGAGTTTTCTGAATAGTGAACGTTGACTAGACAAGGTAAACATCTTTTGGGGGGGCAATTTATTCTATATGCTATATTATTCAATATACACAATGGTGGAAAGTCAGATTAAAACAAGCATGGAGACATCAGAGATATGTAATTTCTCAACAAGTATCAAAACAATGACAAAATAGTAATGTTTTTGATTAAGAGAAATTTTATGAAGATAAAGCAATCACAAAAGTTGTAATGGCCTTCCATTTTGTACATTAGCAGCAGTCTTTTAGATCAAAAGACTTTCACGCTTACAGCTATCAAAAATATTTTCTCATTCGAAAATTGTCAGTAAATCTGTAAGCACCAGAAATAAATTGACTGAAATGATACAAAAATATAATTGTTACATTCGCTGTGACCAACATTATCAAAGATCTAAATGGTGTTCCCTTTTGTAAAGTGGTTATATTGAAATAATCAAAATGCAGAAAAAACTTCTACTTGCTTGAATAGTATTTTACTCATGATAAAGACATCCTTGTAAGGTTATGAGGACTAAAATCCATTGTTTAGTGATTATTCAGAAACAATAGCAACTTTGTTTTTGCAGAATTATCTTTTTTAGTTAGGAGGTAATGAGAAAAACTATACTTCTGGGAGAAATAATAAAAATACAAATCCAAGCAAATGTATAAAATATGGACAAGGTTTTTTTCAAAGTTGAAGTAAGGTGTGAATAATCCTAGGAAACATATTAGCTATTTTACACATTCTACATTACGTTGCTCAAAGAACATCTTTCTGTTAGAGTTGAATTCTTTCTATCAGCAAGAAAATGATTATATGAAATCATTCCTTAGTTTCAATATTCCTGTCAAACTCTGTGATTAATGGAATTTGAGATTTTATTGGAATGCAGTATTCTCAGATCTCCTCTACTGAAAAACTCACTGCCTTTCTCTAACAAATGCAATTGAGAAAAGCAGCCAGCATATTGAAATCATACTTTAGTTCCGAAGAGGAGACCTCCAAAATTCTTGTTGACTTTTTAAGTAATCCATTGAATGAATTCCACTTGTTAGTTAATTATAGTTTTCAGTCTTTTTATTAGGGTTATGCAAACTAAAAAGCAAATAGTGTTATTGAACTACTCCCTTTCTTAAAGAAACTTGTTGCATGTGTTAAAGAAAAGCGTAAAAAAAATACTCCTCTAAGTGTCCAGGTTATTTTAATATGGGCAGCATTACTGCTGAACTGGAAAAGAAATTTTATCTGTAAGTGTGAAATTATTATGGCATTCACAGTTGACTACTTTCAAAAGATATCAAGAGTTTTATTCTTTTACAAAATTGTTACACGGGACAAGTAGAATCCTTGTGTGTAGCACTGAACATGGGACAAGAACTCGAGGTGATGCTCTTTCTCTGCAGAAACCATCCATCAAGAGAAATCACAGAAGCCAGAAAAATGGAAATGCATAGAAAAAAGCTATCCAATGAAAGATGGTTGTGTTTCAGCCCATCAGGTCTGAAGAGTCATCCTTAAGCTTGTTAGTTTCATGAAAGTACATGCTGAATATTCCAGTTCACAATGTTAATGTTATGTGTTTTATATCATTGGTAAAACTTCAGTGAACAAAAGATAAAAAGCAAGTTGCATGTGACCACTGTAGGTGTTACGAGGCAAGTGAGACAGACTGCAAGGAATTTTAGAAGCAAATTCCGAGAGACACGAATTATTTAGGAGAGAAAAATCCTCAGGAAATATGAGTTTAAAAACCAGGGCATGTAACCTATATATTTATTATTTAATTCAGATAAAAAACAAATCTTTCTAGTATCAGTATGCCCTGTGCAATGTTTCTCTTTCATCTCAATATGCGTAAGTATTATGATATCATTCAAATTTACCTGGGTATTCTGCATTTTTGTTGACTACATCTGGCTGCCTTAACGAGAGTTGTGATTTTTAAGAGATTAGAAGGTCTGGGTCATCTGAGAAATTGACAGAACAGATGAACCAGGAAAATGTAATTTCACTAAAAGGCAACATTTTAAGGAACCCTTGAAGTTACAAGTCACAAATTCAAAATGAAACTAGTGAGCGTAGGACTGTGTGAGCTCCAGCCACCTGCAGCTATGTGCAAGTTAGCATGAAGTGGAACAAGAGGCACAATTAGTGTTATAATTTCACCAATATTACAAATATTTCCATTAAAAATAAGTGGCGTTCTACTCCAGAGTGTACCTTTAACCAGTACGCTGAATTTCCTCCCAATGAGAATTAATTACTTACAGGAACTCTCACTTCCTTCTGGTTTTAAGATTTGAAATAAATAATGAAAAATCAAATGGCACTGACCAAAAATAGTTAATAAATCAAACATGTTGTAAATATACTCTCAATAAGGAAAGGTGGTAGGAGATTCTTTTAGTCTGTGTCTCTATCTTTGCTTTTTCTCTTTCCACAGAAGGGAAGGGTGGTGACTCTCATATGAAAATAACAGAGATAATGAAAAGTGAATAATCTTTACAAAAGGCAGAAGTGACCTGAAACCTGGAAGTGAGAATCTGCGCAGCATAGATTCTAATTTGGTTCCAGCCACCAAATCAAAACCATAGGCATATGTCTGTAGTCTCCTTTGCAAACAGATCATTCTCCAAATAATATGCAAATGCTGAAGGGAAGCATGATCTCCCTGGGCACATCTTCAGCATCTCTAAGGATTGAGCAAGGCGTCTACAAGCAGAAAAAAATGTCTGAGCCAAAAGTACTCTCTTCAGAACAGTAACTCAGCTTAATTTTCATTTCTTATAATAAACTTGAAGGCTTTTAAATTATTATTTATTTAATTCTTGGCTCTGATGTATCTGAATTTGTATTTCCCAAAGGATTCTGACTATCAGCAATATATATTTCCCAGTTAAATCTTTCCATTGTGTTACAAAGAAAGAAAATCTTCTCTATTTTTTTATGAGTCCCATAACACAAATGCTTTTAGACATTCAATGATCTATTTCTTCAGTAAGTCTCTTTCTATCTCAGTGTTTATGCATGAGATTGATCTAATGCCCAGAGGAGAAATATCATTGTCAGCTTTTACAACATTTTCAGAAAGGCACATATGCATTTTGCTTCTCTTCTTTTATGAAACTCTTTTTACTGTGTTCACTTAAGAACATATTATGAAAAATCCAATTTCCCTGCAGATATGTTGGACTGTGCTATTTCTTGAGAACTGGAACAAAACCTACTTTCCAGATGATAATGCAGGTGGGTGTTCAGCTTAAGAAATTCTCAGAACTGTCATTTGCAATATTTCCACATTTTGGAACAGGAACTCATCGATCATTTTTAATCTGTTGTACAAGAAGACCAAGTCATAATGCAGAACATAGATTTGAGTAACCTCAAGCATGTTTCCATGTTAAATAGCTCAGTTAAGTCAAAGAAGAATTCTTAACAGATCTCAAAAACAAATGGCTCTACAATGGAGTTGTAGAAGAGGACAGGAAGGGACCAAAAAAAGGGAAATTTCCAAAGAAAAAGCCATTACGATCTGCCTCCTCAACTCACCATTTATCTGTTTATACTTTTTTTTTTTTACTGCAAATGTAATATATGATCCACGGAAAAGAAAAATGTAGCATGCATTTATTTCTTAAAGCACAATCACAAAATGAATACAGTAGTCCCCATTCACTTATTCTTGGTTTTGCTCTCTAAACTTGTAGTTTCCTTCTATCAATCTTGATCAGAAAATATTACATGAAAAATTCTATAAATAAGCAAATTCACAAATCTTAAATAATTTTTATTGCAGAATATTATTCTGCAATATTTTTTCCATTTTATCATTACTTGTTAATCTTACTGTGACTACTTTATAAATTAAACTTTACCATAAGTTTGTATATATAGGAAATAAAACAGTATATTTAGGACTCAATACTAAAGTTTCAGACAATTACAGAGGGTCTTGGAATATATTCCTCATGAACCCAGCCTCCAATTTAAGAAGAAAATTTTATAATACTATAAGTCTATATTATCCTCCTATCTTATCCCCTGCTTCCCTTGCAAATGTGACTACACTCTGAATGTTAGCTGTATTTATATCCTTTTTTATTATTCTTTACATATTTTACTGCCAACATATTCAATCATAAATATTCAGCTGGCATTGTCTCTTTTTTGACTTCTGTAAGCATAGCATATGTACTTACTACATGTATGTTTGCTAGACTGACTACTCCATATGCATGCATTTTGTAGCATATAGCTTTATTTCATTTATTTCGCATGCATAATATTCTAAGTGGATGAAAAAATCCTTCTATATATATTTTTCCTGGATATTTGCGTCTCGTCTTTTTCTCTTACAGTTCCTCCTTCCCTCCTCTCTTTCCATATGTCAACTTTCCTGTGCCTCTCTTTACTTCTTTCCTGTCCTCCTTCTCACTCATTCCTTTTGTCTTCTCTTTTCTTCCCCCTTTTTACTTCCTTCCCTCTTTGCCTTGGCTTCTTCCTCTCTGCATTTCTTCATCCTTCCTCCTCCCTCCTTTCCTTTCTTCTTTTTATTCTTTTCTTTTTTTATTGCAACAATTTTCTTACCAAGATTTTCATAGCTTTCTCCTGGCACTTGACAGAAAGCAAGCATGTAATATTTTTGATACCACACCAAGGAGAATTATTGGATCGCCAGTTGTGCAAATATTCAACTTCATAAGATCATGAATGCTACTCTATTTCTGCTTATATTTCCATCATAGAATGGTTGATTCATCTCCTCTTTGATGCTTGGATTTGTCTGGCTTCTTAACTGTCATGGGGATTATCCTCAATGACAATAAAATCAAGTCAATGGTTTTAAAATGGTATTTTGCCTTTCCACTATCACCAGCGAAGTTAAACATCCTTTCAAGAGTTTGTTTACTTGTTACGTTTCCTCTTCTGTGAGATGTTGGTTTGTATTCTTTCCCCAACTTTCTATCAAGTTTTTGCCTTTTTTAATTGATTGATAAAGGTTTCACAAATCCTTTGTAAATTTCATGTACTGCAAACATTTCTCAGTTTTCATCTTGTCTTTTCACTCTTTAGGCGCTCTTGTTGAATAGAAGTATCTAATTAACAAGCAGGGGAATTATTCCACCATTTATCACTTAATGTATATTTCAATTCAATAAAATTTAGAACAAAAATAAATATTATTCCCTATTTTCTTGTAAGATCTCAAGGACTCCTCTTTAATTTTTAAGTCTTTAGCTATCTAGAATTGATTTTTGTATTATGCAAGTTAAAATTCTATTTATGTGAGCAGATAATTGTTCCAACACCCTATTGAATGGTCCCTCCATTCCACAATGATCTTCATTCCTGTCATTGTGATCTATCAAGTTGTAAAAAAATATCAGTTTATTTCACAGATCTTTATTTTGTTGCACTACTCCATATTTTTTTTACCCTGTGTAAACACCATATTGTCTTTATTATTTAAGCCTTAGAGTGTGCCTTGATATCTGGCAGGGCACATCCTGTAGTTTAACTTATTTTTAGACTTTGGGCCTTCCAGATAACTTTTAGAATAACCTTTTCAAAATTCATGAAAACTCCTGGGAGATTAGGTTAAAATTGTATTGCATTTCAGATAAATTAGAGGACAACTGATATTTATATGATTTGGGGACTTCATAGCTGTAAGAATAGTAAATATATTCTTCTGCCTTTAACATAAATTTGGATGGCTTTGGATGTAAATGTTGGAAATAGCAATTCTGTAGTTTAGAAAAATGCTGGTTCAGGTGGTCTGAATTCAATGAATCTCTGGAGCAGCACTAGACTCTCCAGTACATGCATAATATAAGACACAGAAGTAATTTAAGTTTTTCTAGTAGCTAGATTATTTAAAAAGTAAAGAGACAAAGATGAGGTTAATCTTAATAATGCATTTAACCCAATATAACCAAAATATTATCACTTTGACATTAAAGCAATACAAAGTTTATTAATGAGATATTTCACATTTTCTTCAAATTTTTTCTTTGAATTCTCGTATGCATTTTGCACTTACAGTCCTTTTAACTTTTGTCCAAGATATTCCTTGGCCCTTCTAACTACAAATAGATAAAGCGTTCCTAGGAAAGAGTCCTCTACTGAAATTATTTTCAAAAATCAAACTGTACCATGATGTCTATGCTAGTTCATTTTCCAGTTAACATAACATGTACATGTCCATTTAATCAAACTTATTGATTACACTATTCATGTCATATTTATGATTATTTTGTTAGCTCTTCTAATCATTGGAAGAAATTTGTTAAAATCTTACATTACAACCACAGTGTTATCAATTTTCCCCTGTTAGTTCTACTAATTAGAGCTTCACTCTTATTTTGAGGCTTTAAAAATAGATGCTTTCAAAAGCTGGGGTGGTGTCTTGGTGGTTACAGTGCTTGCCTGGCATGCGCAAGGATGCGTGTTCAAACCTCAGCACCACATACACAACGGAGTGTCAGAACAATAAAGGCCAGATGAAAAACTAAAAAAAAATTGATTCTTTCTTTCTCTCTCTCTCTCTTTAAAAAAAATAGGTACATTCACTTCCATTCTTGCTGTATCTGTTCAATAAATAGAATGTTTCAATCAGTTTATAGACGAGAATTAAGAAAGCAGACTGGTTATGAATGACCCATCTTGACCCAGCATCATCACTAACCACTTGTATGACTATGAGCTACTTAACTTCTTGGTGACTTAATTTCATCACCGGTGAACAGAGAGGATGAGAATAGATACTCCATTGGACTATGGTGAAGAAGGAATCTGCCATAGTAAGAATGTGGTTCAAGCATGTCCTCGAAAGTTTCAAATGTTGGGATCTTGGTCTTCAGTGTGCTGGTGTAGAGGCCATAGGACCTTTAGAGATTCAGCTTTGTAGAAGTCATTAGGAACTGTGTCCTTGAAAGAGATTAAGTAGTTATCGTAGGACCTTCAACTTTTTGAGCTACATAAACAGAAAACTTGACCCGGTACTTCTCTCTAATGTCCAGCCTGGTGACTAACCTCTGCCTCTCATGCACATTCTCGCTACTGTGATGCCTCATGACTTGAGGGTCTCACCAGACCCAAGCTAATGCTGGTTCCATGCTCCTGAACCTCCAGAACTATGATTTAAATAACCTCTTTTCTTTATAAAGTTATCTAGCCTCTGCTACTTTATTATACTATTTTGTTATAGCTATGAAAAAGGGACTAAGGCATACTAATGGGATTTGTATTTGTGTACATGAATACAGCATATGCTAGTCAAATCCAGACTTTCACTTTCCATCCTCACTCCCTGAGAACACACTTTTCCCAGTCTCTACTTTACTTTCAGGTGGACAGTATTTAACTTCTAAATTTGGGAAAGGTCATGATGTTCTCTCTTTCTTTGACTGGCTTCTTTCACCGAAAATATGTTTTCTTGCTTCTGGTTTCCATTGTCGTTTTTGAGAAGTCTTTCCTTAGTCTAACTTTGATTCTTTTCTAGGTGTGGATACTCTACACTTTTCTCCTTTTTTATTCCACTGATGGTTTCAGCCATTTCAGCAGCCCAGTGTTCACCATCTCCCTCTCCCTGCAGCTGTCCTAGTCCAGTTTCGGGGTCTGCACGCTGCTATCAGCATTTGCCAGAGCTGCGCCACTTGCGCTTTTCTGCTTGCATGCAATGCATCCAGCATCAATTTCAGCTCCTTTGTTGTTTCCCCTTTGCAGGGCATTTATTGGCGTAGGAATGGAATGGAATGCCTTTGAAATTTCCCTTACTTCAGCAAATCCAGGTTACCTGTTTCAGCAGGAGGCTCCTTCAGAGTCCAGGTAACTTCTGGGGGCAAAACTCATTTCAGTATATTTTTAAAATGCTCTCACTTCCATTACTTTATTTCAATAACTAAAATCCCTGAAGCAAATTAATGATTCTCTTTTGTGTGTATAAAAATTGTCTTACAAGTAGTCTTTTGATTTTTCTTTTGAGATTTTTCATTGCTTTCACAGAAGTTTTAAGTGTTTATGTTACCAGAGCTTTTGCCTATAACTTTATATTTTCTGGTTTTATATCCATATTTATAAATATCTCCTTCAACACAGGATCCAATAAATACTTGTGAATATATTTATAGTATACTCACAGTTTCCCTATTGACCATTATGTTTAATTCATTTCAAGTTAATTTTAGAGAAATGACCATGTAGGAAGGTCATTTAATGCTTATACCAGTGATTATCTGATTTTTCTAAAATTATTTATAATAATCCAATATTTCATGATGATTTGAAGTGCTATTTTTACCAGAATAAACTATTTTTATGCTTTGGTAACTTTTTTTGTTCCGTTAGTCCAACAATTTCTCTATTAAGTTTCAGTGTTTTAATCATTAAATGTTAGAATTGAATATATACATCAATGCAATACATTTTTATTACACTTCTGTATTGATGTTCTCACACATTTATTATTTTCAAGTATTCTTTAAACATCTTTCAATGAAGACAAAAAGTTTTTTTCAGATTATAATTGTTAAATGTTTACAGAATTTTAAGATAATATTTTCATTAACACTCCCATTCAAGAAATGATTTATTTCTTAATTTATTCATCTTATTAATGACCATTATTAGAATTTTATACCCTCTACAAATTGGCCCTGTAAAGTTTATTACTAACACAACTAATTTTAATTATTAAATATATTCTTTGGCTTGGGAAAATTGCAAACACAGTCAAAAATAGAGAGAATATTAAAATAAAAGTGTACTTGTATGTTACACATATTTAATAATTATCAAACCATGGCTACTCTTTTTTTAATCTATGCCCTAATCCAGATACAAATTGCCCATTTTCATTTGAAGAAAATTACAGAGTTTATTAGGTTTTCTTTCTGTGTATATGTGTGCACACACTAACATTTCAGTGCCAGTAAAAATTAAGGAGTAAATGTTTTGAACATATTTAGTTACTCTGGAATTGAAGGGGAAGACTACAAATTCTAGGGCAGTGTGCGCAAATTAATGAGACCCTGACTCCAAATAAAAAATCAAAAGGACTAGAGATGTAGCTCAGTGGTAAAGCACTCCTGGGTTCAAATCCCAGCACAAAAAGTAAGTAAACAAACAAACAAACAAGCCTATTCATGTTGATATTCACATAAAAAATTAACTGTTTCTCCAGAAATAAAAATCAGTTAAACTCTGTAATTTAGTTTCTTCATCTTCAAAATGGAAATAATAAAAACTATCTTTTAGTTTTAAAAAATAAATACTACCATCACTTGCAAATAATAAATTGGATCATGTTTGTTTTTTATGTTTTCTATTTACAGGTTCATTTTCATATTAAATCATTATGCCTTTCCAGAATGAAAGTTCTCAGATAGTTGTAATATATTTATATATATACTGTATTTATATATACTGTATATATTTTTGGAATACAGTGGTGACTTTCTTGCTTTGTATTTTGATCTTATGAGATTACTTTCTAAATCTTTAATATCTTTTATTTAGCTATTTAAGACCTAGGTTCTTCTAACTTATTTTACTAGTTTTCCTTCTTTTCCTATGACTTGGAATAATTTGACTATTACCTGAATTACTTGTTATAAAAACATTTGAAAGTTGTTCGTGGAGGTAACTGGTCTTGACAAAATTTTGGGAGTTAGTTCTTTTTGGTTTTTTTACCTAGCATTTTTCTTTCACTTTGTTAAAGTCAAATTCCAGATTTCATGGGAATTTTTCTCACATTCTAAAGGGTACTATGCATTAATAGCATATTTATTATGTAATTATATTTATGGTCTTCCTTTCCTAAAAAAACGTGAACCTGACAATGGTAAAAAATATTTCTAACAATAGATACTCAGCAAATGTTGAATAACAAATGAGTAAATAAATGAATATACATGTAAACTACCTGTTACTCTTGATGAACAAAAATAAAAAAAAAAACTGGTTTTGCTTTTGCTTTTTATAGAAGAAGAAAATAAAAGTTCAATCTCAGACGCAGATGCTTGTGCTCCAAAAATCACAGTACCATTCTGAAACCCTTAAGTAACCTCCCAAGTACCAAAAAGATGTGAACTATCTGTCTTTGCTTCTGTATCTCTACAGACTATTCCCCTTTCCAGGCTTCCTAAGAGTTCAAAACTGAGGACTAACATGTTATGAGAAAAAAAATATACAGATAGAGAGATGAAATATTTGGAAGGATGGTGAGAAGCAAACTTTCTCAAAATCAGAAATTATATGGTAATGCCATCATGCTTTCTTCCTGCAGAGAGAGGATAAACTCAGCAGGCAATGGTGATACAGGCTGCACATAGTCATTTGGGGTGTGCAGGAGACTTGCTGTCATCCCTTGGGGATCATTGTAAATAAGTTTGGGACTTGGTGTCTTTACCTCTTAAAATAATGGCTTGCTTTACGGGGAGTTATCCCAAAAGAGTAATAATAATTAAAAAGAAAGTGAAAAACAATTAAGAACCATTAAAATAATTGTAGATATTAGATAACAATAAAGAGGGAATTTTAAACTATTTGGAACCATTTAAACTATGCTCAGAAAAGTACTTAGGGTTGAGGATGACATCGTGAAAGTGAATGTTTCAGGATACTGCTTCAGATTTGAAAATGAATTCATACACACCAGGAGACTGAGTCTGCTTTACGATTCAGCGTAAAAATTAATCTTGGACAAACAGGGCTTTTCCTTCATTTGAATTGTCCTGGAAAGGAAAAGAAGTTATCTCGTTGCATTATGCACATTCTTCTTCCATTCCGTGTCAAATGCTGGGTCATGCTCTACACATTTGAAACCTGTGCTGGCTTGGATGATATCATGAGCATTTCTTTCTTATTTTGCTTGTGTTTAATGTTTTCATTTGCTTTTTAGAAAATGTATTTTTGATATTTTTGTACATAGACTGATTTTGTTCCTATTTTGAGTTAGAAAAGATTTAGCCTATGATGTATCTATATGGATCAATGATTAAAATATTTCAGAGTAGAAATAAAAGTTTCCAAATGCTCTCTGAAGGCAATTTCTCTTTTAGTGAGTATTTTAAATTGTGTGTATATTTCTCTTATTCACTTTTATTGGTGCATTATAGTTTTACATAGTGAAGGGATTTGTTGTTATATATTCATACATGCCTGTTATGACAATATAATCTGGTCTCACTGCTTCCCCAGCACTCCCCCCACAACCCTGTCTGTTATCTCCACTGGTCTCACCTTGATTACACATAGATATTTACATATGTATATTTTTCCTATTTTCCAGTCTTAAATGCCTGTGTATACCATTCAGTATAACAAGGGTGCAAATTATACTGTATAGTATTTAATGTCCCCTGTTCCCTCCCCATCCTTCCTTCCTCCTTCTTTCCTCATCTCCAACCCCCCCACACACATATCTAGACTTCCCTTGGAAGGTAAGTTATACTGAATTTGATGGGTCTGTTATATAAACTTGACTTTCTCTCATCTTTTTTTTTTTTTTTTGTTTTACTCTAGTTTCCAAATATGAGAGAAATGTATGAACTTTGAGTTTCTGAGTTGGGCTAATTTCACTTGGCATAATTTCTCCATTTTCATCCATTGCCACAAAGACCATGATTTCATTCTTCTAATAGATAAGTAGAACTCCATTGTGTTTTGGATCTATTCATCTATTGATGGTCATCTGACTTGATAACATAGTTTATCTACTGTGAATTGTGCTGCTATAAATATTCATGTAGCTGTCTTTCCTCCAAAATATGTTTCTAACGCCTTTGTTGAATATGTTCATATGGCTAAAGATTTTTGGATTTGTGTCTGTGTCTTCTATTCTATTCTACTGGTTTTGATACCAATACCTGTTTTGATACCAATACCATATTTTTTGTTACTACAATTTGGTAGGATAATTTCAGGCCTGGTATTGTGATATCTCCTACTTCAATTTTTTTTTTTTAGTATGCTTTGGGTATTCTGTGTCTCTTGTCTTTCAAATAAGTCTAAGAATTGATTTTTCTACATCTATGAAAAATATTATTGGTATCTTGATGGGGATTGCTTTGAATCTGTAAAGCACTTTTGGCAGAATGGTCATTTTAAATATATTGATTCTTCCTATCCAAAAACATGAAATGTCTTTCTATCTTGTCAGGACTTCTGCAACTTCTTCCTTCAATGTTCTGTAATTTTCCTTGTATAAGTCTTTTACTTCCTTGATTAGATTAACTTACAGATATTTTAATTTTCTTGAGGTTATTGTGAATGGCATGAATATCCTGATTTCCTCTTCAGCCAATTACTGTTAGAGTATAGGAAAGCTACTTATTTATGGATATTGATCTTATATCCTCCAACTTTTCTAAATTAATTTGTAAACTCTAGAAATATTTGGTGGAGTTTTTTGGTTCATCTAGATACAGAAACAGAGACAGCTTGACTTCCTCTTTTCATATTTGCATCCCTTTGATCTCTTTATCTTGCCACATTCCTCTGACTAGGATTGTGAGGACTGTATTGAATAAGAGTGGCGAGAGATGACAAATTTGTCTTCTTCCAGAATTTAGTGGGAATGCTTTCAATTTTTCTCCATTTAGTGTAATGTTGGCTGTGGGTTTATTGTGAATACCCTCTACAAACTTAAGGTAAGTTCCTTTGATCTCTAGCTTTTCCAGTGTTTTTAGCATGAATGAATGTTGGATTTTATCACAGGCCATTTCTGCATCAATTGAAATGATCATGTGGTTTTTTTGTCTTTAATTCTGTTTAAGCAATTAATCACTTTTATTGATTTGCATGTGTAGAAACAGCTTTGCATCCCTGAAATGAAACCCACCTGATTGTGGGTTGATATTATCTTCTTGATATGTTTTTGAATGCAGTTCGGTAGAATTTTATTAAGGATTTTTGACTTTTAGTTTATTAGGGATATTGGTCTGCAGCTTACTTGATGCATCTTGATCAGATTTTGGTATTAGGGTTATGGTTGCCTTACAAAAAGTGTTGGGGAGGGTTCTATGCCTTTTAATTTTGTGGAATAACTTAAGAAAGAGAGGTATAAATGCTTCTGTAAAGGTTGGTATGAGAATTCATAAGATTCTGGGTTTTTCTTTTTTGGGGAAGGCTTTTAATTGCAACTGCAATTTATTACTTGATATTGGTCTGTTTAGGGCTTCTATATCATTCTGTGTCAATTTGGGCATGTCATATGTGACTAGAAAATTGTCCCTGTCTTCCAGATTTTCCAGCTTAGTGTAGTATAGTGGAGTATAGGAGTATAGTGGAGTAGAGGTTTTCAAAATAAATTCTGATAATCCTCTGGATTTTGGAAAGGTCTGCGGTAATCTCTACATTTTCCCCTCTGATTTTGCTTATTTGTTTCTTCTCAGTCTTTTTGTGAGAATGGATAAAGTTTTGTCAATTTTATTTATTTTTTAAAGAACCAAGTCTTCATTTCATTGTTTCTTTGGAATTGCTATTTTTATTGTCAGTTTCATTCATTTCAGCTCTAATCTTGACTATTTTGACTATCTTTTTCTAAGAACTGTAGGTGGAGTATAAGCTTATTTATTTGGTTTCTCGGTAGATTTTGATGTAGGCAATCAGTGGTATAAGTTTTCCTCTCCAGAAGGCTTTCATACTTTTCCAGAGATGTCAATATGTTGTTTCTTTATTCTCATTCATCTACGAATTACTTAATTTCTGCTTTCATTGTTCTTTTGATCCATTCTTCATTTTAAAGAGCATTATTCAATCTCCATGTATTTATGTGATTTCTGTTATTTTTATTGTTGATTACTAACTTCATTCCTTTATGATCTGAAAGGAGACATGGGATTCTACCAATTTATTTTTTTGTATTTGCTAAGATTTTCATTGTGGACTACAATATGATATATTTTGGAAAAAGATCCATGTGCTGCAGACAAGAAGGTAAATTCAGCTGTTTTGGAGTGAAATATTATACAGATCTCCATTAAGTCCATTTGATCTACAGGTTGTTTGGGGTATAGATATCTTTATTGATTCTGTGCTTTGATGATCTGTCTACTGGTGTTAAAGGTGTATTGAAATCCTCCAAAACTATTGGGCTATGGTCTGTTATGGTTTGGATGACAGGTGTCCCCCAACAGCTGAGGTTTAAGAAAGCTTTCACTCAGTCAGTGAATTAATCTCCTGTTATACATTAACTGGCAACTCTAGGCTGGAAAGGTGTGGCTGGAGGAGGTGGGTCATTGAGGGTGTGCCTTTTGGGTTTATATTTTGTATCTGGCATGGAGTTTCACTCTCTGCTCCCTGAAGCTATACCTTCTGCCACAATGTTCAGCCTCATCTTGAGACCTGAGGAAAGGAGCTGACCTTCTGGACTGAGACCTCTGAAACTGTGAACCCCCAAATAAACTTTCCCTCCTAAAATTTTTCTTGTCAGGGCTTTGGATCACAGAAAGGAAATATCTATCTAGAACAGAAATAGATACTGAGAAGAGGGGTAGTTGCTGTAACTATTCTATGTGGTTTAGAAACTTTTGGAGCTTTGCGGGATTTGTGGGAGGGGATTCTAAACTATTTAGCAGTGCAAACTGAAAATGCTTAGAATTGATATTATCAGAACTTATTTGGTGATTCTGGAGGGAACTCGACCAGAAGACAGATAGTTCTGTGCACAATAAAGACAGAAGTCAAGAGGTTTCAGAAGAGGAGGATACCGTTGGAAATTGGACTAGATGCCATTCGCGTACATTCTGGCTGAGCAGTTTTCTGCATTTTGCTCATGTCCTGAGACTTTCTGTGAGAATAATTGTAAAAGTAATGGATTTCTTAATCTGGTAGAAGAAATTTCTAGGCAGCATAGTATTCAGGCAGTGGAATGGGTATTGCTGCCAGTTTTTAACCAAGTTTATGGTGATATTCAGGAGCAGAAAGCAGAGCAGAAAGATTTGAAAACTTTGACTTGATAGATGGGAGTAAAACTGGGTGTAAGGAATTTACTGTTGTTAAAGATGTTACTGCAACTAAAATGCAGAAGATATTGCCCAGAGGCCTAAAGAAAGATGGGTTGAGGACATCTCAGGAATTGACAAGACATCCATCTCAGGCTCAAGGGAGTAAAAATCCTTTGAGAAGAGACCAGTGGGACACTCTGATTGCAGGGAGGGGCACCTAGAAAGGTTTTTCAATATTCTTATCCATCCAGATACTCAGAGACTGCTGCAGCCATGGTCCCTGAAAGTTTGGTTGCTGCTCAAGATGGTGCCAGACCTTGGTACCATCCATGTGGTGCTGGTTCTGCCAGATTTCAGATGCTGGAGTTAGGGGCTTCATGGAGCTTCCACTGAGATTTCAAAGGAAGATCTGTGAGGCCAAAAAAAAGTGTCCTAGAGCTGGAGTCCCTGTGGGCAGCCCCTGAGAGGACAATGCATGGAGAAATAAGGAAGAAGTCAAAGCCTCAGTGAAGACACCTGAGATTAAAACTGCTAGTACCATGGAATGACAGCTGAGGAAGACTGCAGTAATTGAATGCAGAGAAGTAAGTAGAGAGAGACCATGTGAGCTGCAACCAACAAAGCCATAAGGGAGGAGCTGCACAAGCCCTTTGGAGAGAAGAACATCAGGATACAATGTGCCAAGCATGGAACTACAGGACTTGTTTGGCCACCTGGATTTTGGTCTTGCTTTGAATCCATCACTTCTTTCTATGTCCCTGTATTTCTGAATGGAAATATTTTTATATATTAGACATATGTAATTTGATTTAATCTTTTATAGGAACTTACACTGAGAGTTTTCTTTGAGTCCCATAGGAGACTTTGGAAACTTGAACTTTTGGGCAATCTTGGAACTGCTGAGACTATGGGGACTCTTGAAAATGTACTAAATATATTTTATATTGTGAGATTGTCATGAATTTTGGGGGATCAGGAGTGGAATGTTTTGATTTGGATGAGCATTTTTCTCAAAAGTTCATGGGAGACAGTCTAGGAAGGCTGAGATGAAATGATTGGATTATGAGAACCTTAACACAATGATAGGGATTACCTGTCAACTCTAGGATGAAAGGGTGTGGCTGGAGGTGGGTGATTGGGGGCATGTCTTTTGGGTATACATTTTTATCTGGCATGGAGTTTCTTTTTGTGCTTCCTGAAGTCATGCCTTCTACCATGATGTTCCACCTCATCTGGAGCCCTGAAGAAACAAGCTGGCCTCTCACAGCCTGAGACCTCTGCAACCACAAGGCCCCAAATGAATTTTTCCTCCTAAAGTTTTTCTTTCAGGTCTTTGGGACACAGCCAGAACATGGTCTATTAGGGACTTAATGCCGTAGTAGTATTTCCACATATTTGGGAGCACTGATGTTTGGGACCTAGATGTTTAGTATAGTTATATTTTCTTTCTGTATTTTTCCCCTTACTATCATGTAGTAGCCTTCATCATCTCTTCTGATTAATTTTTGGTTCAAATGTACATTGTCAGTTATAACAATTGCTTTCTTGGGCCCTATGCCTGGTATGCTTTTTTTCCATCTGTGCATGTCTTTGGCTGTAAGATGTGTCTCTTGAAAGCAGCCTATTGTTGGATTTTGGGGTTTTTTAAATCCATTCTGCTAATCT
Organism: Aplodontia rufa; assembly: GCA_004027875.1. NCBI lineage: Eukaryota > Metazoa > Chordata > Mammalia > Rodentia > Aplodontiidae > Aplodontia > Aplodontia rufa. The sequence goes on along the minus strand of PVKS010007218.1, from coordinate 35,347 downwards.
GCATCTTTTAATTGGGGAGTCATGACCATTCATATTTATTATATTACCATTATTATATTACTATCAGCCGTTCTTGTTTTGAATTTTTTTTTAATTTTAAGATAGAAGTCATTTACATAACTGGTTGAGGGCTAGAGTAGTGGCTTAGCAGTAGAACACTCACCTGGCATGTGTAAGGACCTGGGTTCGAACCTATCACCACATGCACAACTAAGTTTTGGAAAAATAAAAACCAGGAAAAAAAATAAATAAAATCAATTCTCTCTTTTTCATAAAAGATCTGGTTGTGAATTTACAAATAGCAGCAGAACAAGACAAGATGATTTTTTATATTATTACCATTATAACTGAAAGTTACGTCTGAAGAGATTAATGAAAGTATCCTTGGTTTTAAACCATATCTGACTTCACCAATGAGATTATGGTATTATCAAAATTACCCAAAGACAATTACAACATTCAATAGTTAAATGCTGAACTGAAAAGTGTGTTAATTATTAATACCAATTTTATAGGACCACTATAATTTCTGAGGAAAGAGCACCATACTCAGACAAATCTCTGAAGTCTACTGTTTTCAGATATCAGAATATGGGTAGTAAAATCATAGACATATTCTTGAAAAAATATTGTCTCTGTCTCAGGTCAAATGAGGGCCTTGCTGAAGTGATCCTACCTATTGTGTCCACCAGAAAGCAGATTTTGATATAAAGATTTGTCTGAATGAAATTTATGTGGAAGAAACTTCAAAATGGACACCTGTGGGGAAAGTGAAGGAGGAAGGATTAGGTAGAGGGAGAATTTGATTTTCAGTCATAGCAAAGGTCTCAGCTGATCCTATTAGGAGCTCTGGAATCGGGATAGCCATAGACACCAAACAAATATTTTGTCAGTCTTAATTACGTTAACATTCATTAGCTATTATAAAAGCATTAAAATAGTATTTAGTCTTGGCACCACTGACTGAGGTCCTTGAATATTATAATCTGCCCTGGATTACAATTTATAATTCACTTGGGTGGTGGTTCTGGAAAGTACATGAAACTCAACTCACTGCTTATGGTAGTAGGTTAATAGCATTTTTCTCCTTTTTATTGGGAGCATTGTAATGGTAATGTTTATGTTTTTCTACAATGAAGCCAGAATCCTGTAAACCAGTGTTGTCTCCTGTATCTACCTCATATCATACAATCCAAATCTTTCGAGTTTAATTCCTAAGTCTTTCTTGATTTTTCCATTTTATTTATCCCCTGTTATTATTTCCTTAATTCAAGTTATTTGTTTTTCTTTCTATGATTACTAAAATAATCTCCCACTGGGTTTCTAAGATTTTATTTCTATTCTCTTTGTTCTGTCTCCCACCCAGCAGTCAAGGTGATCAATTAAAATCACAAACATGATTATGTCATGCTTTTTAAATATTTCCATGGCTTTCTTTACCCCGAGGTTAAAGTCAGCGTCATCAATAAACTTACAGCCCCCACTGGAGCTGGCATCTGCAAACACATCCAGTATCACTTCATACCTGTCTCCCTCTCCCTTTCTACTGACTCAGCTATTTTCAAGTATTCTGATTTCTCCCACCAAAGGCCATCACCCGCGTGGTTCTCCTGGCCAAAAAGCTCTCAGAGCTTTTATACTACCTTCTTCTTTTCCACACAAAACTAATCCTATCTGAAAGCATCCTTTGGGCTTTAGCTTCAATATCTCTTCTTCAGGGAGGATTTTTCCAACTGGATGAAATCCTCTGCTGCAGTTGTATGGCACAGCTCTATTTATGCATTATAAAAACTCATCTTATTTGAGAGTGAATGAACTAGTTCAGTTTCCTGCCAGATTGGATGAATGTTCAGAATATAAACCTCGTCTTTCTTTTTTCACCTAGGAAAATACTTAGAGAGAGTTAGAGGCCCCAATAGTATTCTTTTAAACAATTAACACCTTTTTCTCATTATACAATAAGGCATATTCATTGGAGACAAATGAAAAATAGAGAAAGAACAGATTAAAATTTAAAAATAATCTATTATCCCAGAGAAAAATATAAGCAGTGTTTCTGTCTGTGACTTCATACTGATCATTTTTCTAAGAATGAAAAGGCTCTATGTGTACCTTTGTACGTGTGTTTAGGTTTGTGTGCATGTACCCATGTGGAGCAGGGATGAGACTATATTTTATGCAGTTTCACTTCCTGAATTTTTAAGATAGAACTTGATGTAAAGATATTCCTCTATGTCGTTGAATACTCTGTTCAGCTATAACTTAAGGACTTGGTGCATAGAAACCCATCATCATATAGTTCATCAGTCCTCTTTGGATATTTTCTTCTTTCTGTTGCCTTTTCTAAATAATGCTAAATAAGCCTACCAGCATGACTTCAGAAATGTAATACTCATTGCCTAATATAAATCCATCCTTTATTTCCAATTATTTTGATAGGTTGGTTCCAGAAAAAATAAATTGATATAGTAAAAATTTTTGAGCATTAAGTATGGAGGTTGTTTTATCATATTTTTTTCTATTGCCAAATTGGGATGAAGGAGGGTATACAGCAATTCCTCGTTGGGTATATCCACTGGGTGTGTGCCATGACAGTGGCACTTTATAGTTTTGAGCAAACAAACCCCTTTCTGATGTGGCACTTGACACTCATTAGACAACCTCTTTACAGCTTTAGGGTAAAAGCAGATTATCATGTGTAAATATAATATACTTTTTATATAATAAAATAATGTCTATTATTGCAAGTCATGTTTAAGAAAATAAAATATTATAACACCAGGTTCAGTTTTGTACCAACTGTCATAATGAACCAGGGAGAACTCCACAACATAAGGATCCCTGAGGTTTATGCCACTCCAAGGAATATAGAATCATTGAATATAATAGCACTGACAATCTCTCCTAGAATTTAGAACAATCTGAAACTGAATGATTTTAATCAGTTAAAGTAGGTTTTTAAAAATATAACAATTCAAAACAAAGAGCCTGAAATTTAAAGAGGCTAAAATTCTATAGCTAGATGTAGAGATTTGCCTGGAATATGCTGGTTTTGATATTATATAAACCCAGACCAGGTTACTGCCCTATCCTTATTTCTCTCTCCCATGTTCAGACTGCAATGTATTTCCTGATATTGAATATCTGCCAATACAAAAACTAAACTTTACTGTCATTTTTCAGTATACTTTCATTCATAGGCCAATCTATTTTATTCCCCAGTCAGATCAATAATAGGATGATTTTCCTCAGGTACCCCAGTCAAGATTAAAATATACTAAAATGGAAATTGTTTATCAGAAGATATTTGAATGCACTGATTTCTGGTATATTCTATATTACTGATGGGATAATAAAATATGTATCATTTATTATGTTCAATATTTTAAGCAATTTCATGCTTTGTCGTTTTGAGTAATCTTTAAAAGACATTGCCCCGTGACATTTGAAATACTATTATGCCAAGTTTATTGATGAGAAACTCAGAGTACAGAGAGCTTGAGTAACTTGAGCAAGGTCATTAGTTAGAAGATACTAAAGGCCAAACTTGACTCCAGGCAGCATGAACTCTGGAAAAAGTCTATTAGCCCGTTTTTCTGTTTCCTCTAAGAAAACTACCAGATCCGTGAAGCACAAGACCTCGAGTTACAATAAAGTAGGCCAAGACTCTGACCTTAATCAACCAAAGCGTAAACTAAAGACTAATTTTAATTTTTGATCACATATTTTTAAAATTTTTGATCATATATGTAGGTGTGTGTGTGTGTGTGTGTGTGATCAATTGCCTGCATCTTGTAGCAATGCTCCAAGTCACCAGGAGTTCTCCATTCCCATTCTTATTATTTCACGTAAAGGCACCAGTTCCACACATTTACAGTTTTATATTTTCTCAAATTAATGTTTTCAATTTGCCTATCTTCACCAGCATGTTATCTGTAACCTGATTATCAACCCCATAATTTATTAAAATATCTCTTATGCAATTCCAACTGCATAGCTAGTTTTACTTAAACCACCGAGCAGAAAAAAATATTATACAGATGTGTATAGCAGATATGAAAGTCCATTGACTCCCTGGGGTCAAATATAGTGAATAACTAACATCATATTCATGAACATGAAGAGAGGCTAGTAGTACTGACCAGTTAGTGTCAGGGACAACATCTGGAAGCTATATCCAGTTTTCAGTAATTATATCATAATATGTAAACCAAGGAACCAAAATCAATACGTAAATGTATTGGTTTAAAATGGTACTCAATCAGGGTGATATAGATTTTGAAGGATCATGAATATTGTGTCTATTATTATTCTTCGGAAAAAAGTATACATAAGAAAAGGAAAACTATACACAAATAAAGCCTGCTGCACAAAGAAAAAAAAAGTCTTAAATAACTATTGTTAAATTGGTTGTATTTTGTTTTAGTGCCTATTCTGACGACATTAAAACAGCAGAAAGTTGGTGGGCAAACATGCAATCATTGTATGGCAAGGACTAAATTAATACCCAGAGAACCTTAATTTAATTCCAGCTTCTGCTTAATGCATGTAAAAACTTTGAGCAAGTTATAAAAACATCTGATGCCTCAGTAGTCACAGAAGTCTATTATCTATGTATTTATATTATCCCATGCATTTTATAAATGAATGTGCTTAGCACCATGACAAGACAGCAGGAATTTTAAAATCAGTGCAAATTGAATTTGATCTCCTTTAGTCCTTAGGCATATTGATAAAAATCTTTCTCTAGTTTAAATAAATGAATATATATATATATATATTTGTAGAGCCCTAACTACTTTTTTATATTTTCTGGTTGAGAATATGAAACTGAGACATGTTGTGAAGTACAAATATGCTTGAATATCATAGTATTCAAAGTAAAATCAGGGAAAAGAAACCAGAGTAATTTGAACAGCAAATGTTTAATACAAAGGATTATTAACTGCAAATGAGGAATGGCTACCAGGGAATAAGGAGAAATCTAACAAATACAGAAACAACAGATGTAGGAAACAACTGCTGAGTTAATCCAGGACTGAATGAAGCCAGGTAGCAAAGAAGGAGCAAATTTTGGAGAGTGCTCCCTTTCTCCAAGGCTGAGATGTAGACCTCATTTTAAAAGGTGTGGCTGTAGCTTAATGGATGGTGGAACAGTTTAAGAAACAGCTACAGGCTGAGATTTGCCAGCAGAACCCTACTCACTGAAGTGTTGAAAAACTCATCTGGAAGCTACCTAAGGTTTGTGCTGTTGAACTTCCTACACACTGGCTGAGACATTAGCACTGTTCATCACAAAACATCCTGCAAATTTGGGAAGCAAGGACTGGAAGTATATAAATGAAATATATGTATAAATAATGCACACAAATTTCAACATAGTGTTTACCTATGGGAGAGGAGAGAAAGGAAAGTTATCAAGAAGGATTCATAGTGTGTTCAATTTAATAGTAAACAAGGGGTAAATGCTTCAATATTCAACCATATTTGATTATTATTATTACTATTATTATTATTATCAAAAAATTTTATACCACTTTTTTGAAACTGGACAAAATTTTTATTCAGGTATATGGACATACTGCTATTGGCTAATGGGGATGTTTTAGAACCACGATGATTGTTATTCTTTCTACTTTAAAAAACGCAGCCCCTGAAATCAAGTACTTGTAGGTCATTTACAAAAGGGTGGTTTGAGGAATTTTTAAATCTTGAAGAATTAACTTATTTTTATTTCATAGTAGAGGAAACATTTTCATATTATAGATGAAAAAATTGATAAGGATGAGAAAGGGGTTTAAAGACCCAAGGCCCAGTGAGTCAAGGAGGTATTTCAGAAATTAGACTAAAAATGTGCCTCTAAGTTCCTTCAGGATTTCTTTGGCATCAAGACACAGCAGCAAGATTTCAACACTAAAGTTGAAGAAATTCACTAAGCAAGTATATTTTTATATTCTCTTACAATGAATTGCATTCATTGAGGAGTTCTATGTAGATATCACAACATCTTAATTTTCATGCATAACTTTTCAAGTATATTTCTGAAAAAAAATTTCATGAATCAATGTCCAAAGGAATAGGTGCATGCTTTGAAGAATGAATAGAACTATAACCTTAGATAAAATGAAGTTTATGGAGGTATAGAGAAAATCATCTAAAATGCAATTACTTATATTTTAGATATTAAAAAAGCATGCTACATTGTTTAGATAGCTTACTCTGTTAAAAATGCTACTTCAATATTACTCTTACATTGAAACAACTCCTACATATAAAGACTATGATGCTGGCAGATATATTTTAGATATCTGAGCTGTGAAACTGTAATCAAGCCCACTGAATTTTCATTTACCTTATTAACAGACCATTGTCTGTGGGCATCTGTTCCTTGAAGATCAGATCTGCAATGAAGAAATCGCTTCTAAAAGCTAGAATAAGAAGCCACTTTCTAATATTGATTTCCACAGTATGAAAATAATATGTTATTTCCTTTGTGTTGCTTTTGTTTGACATCTTTTACAACATACAGACACATACACACACACTCACTGATCTCTGAATTCATTTTTTTCATATTCCTACCTAAATTTAAGTTTTGAATGCATACTTGCTTTGTAAATTGAACAATATTGGACAGGGAATAAAATTAAGAATAAACAATAAAAACAGTTATATGTTAGGGAGAGTCAGACGAAAATAAAAATAATTACCCTCTGTTATGAAAATTAGGCAGATGTGACAAGCTGGGAGCAGAAAGAGAATGAATTTCAGAAATTAATCTTCTCTCCTTAAGACATTAAATTCAAGGCTTAGTAATAAAATACAACAATCCTAATGTAATTAGAGGAAGTAGAGGAAGAATGAAAATCTTGAACCAATTCTCTAATCAAATATGGAAGGAAAAAGCCACAAAGGAAACTCGGAGGCCTATGTTCACTTGGAAAAAGAGATAAGGGCACTAGAGGAACTCACCAATTGTTACAGTTTAGATATGAGGCATCCCCTACATGCTCACATTCAAAACAATGCAAGAAAGTTTAGAGGTGAGATGATTATGGTTATGAGAGCCTAAACATAACTGATTATGTTAATCCTCTGATAGGGATTAACTGGATGGTAATGGTATGCAGGTAGGATGTGGCTAGAGACGGTGAGTCATTGGGGGTATGCCTTTGGAGTATATAATTTTTCTCTAGAGAGTGAAGTTCTCTCTCTATCTATCTATCATCTATCTATCTATCTATCTATCTATCTATCTATATCTATCTATCTACCTATCTATCTATCTCTGTTCTTTTCTTCCTGGTGTCATGTCCCAAGCCACTTTCCTCCAACATACATTTCTGCCACAGTGTTCTACAGTAATTCACACCCCCAAGAATGGAGTCAACCGCCTATGGACTGAGACCTCTAAAACTGTGAAACCAAATAAACTTCTCCTCTTCTAAAATTGCTTTTGCCTGTTCTTCTTCTCAGAGTAGCGAAAAAGCTGAGTAAAACATCCATCTCCCATACATCCCCATACTGTCCCCTTGGACCACAAAGTTAATCAAAGTGAAAAAAAGAAATTTTGCTTTCAGAGATGAACATGTTTTGAAGGTTGGAATGTGTCTATATTACTGGTAATTGTTAGGAATCAAAACAATGTAAATTCAGCTATCTTCTACTTATTAATAAATTGGAAATAGTGCTATTGGTGTCCAAATATAAAAATGTACAATACAGGTTTTCTCCTACTCTGGTTTTAAAAATGTTTAATGATTTAAAACTTTTAAAAATTTTTAAATGAAACTGTGTTTAAATTCTGAAAATTTACATTTGTTCTTCAAATCCTAATAGGGTTTAGAATGAAAGGCATCCATATTCAAATCTTCCAAGTTTAAGTAAGTTACTCTAAGATTATCCTTGATTATTGTGATTAGTGTATGAAAATGTTTTCATTGACAGAGTAGTCACCAGTCATATGTAGCTAGGAAGCACCTTAACAGTGGCTTTCTAAACTGAGACATGCCATAAGGGATAAGTACATTCCAGATCTTAAAAACCTGGAACAAAAAAGAAGGCTGTGTGATTACCTGAATTAATATTTTGGATGTATTGGGTTAAATAAAATAATATTAATTTCATCTTCTTTTTTAAACTTATTTGAACATGAGACTGCAGAATTTTATGAGTGTCTCACGGTAGCTGCCTGCATCATATTTCTTCTGGGAGCTCTGATATGGAGAACTTGCAAGCATCATACGTAGGCTAGAAAGTTTTCTGGCTTGTTCACTGCTATATCCCATGCCAACATAACTTGCCTGGCATATAGAATTCATTAAATAGTTGTTGAATGAATGACAGGAATCAGTGTGTTTTGGACCTACTCACCATTTGACGTTGAAAAGATTTTAGATTCACTGTAGAGAAGGTTCATAAAATAATTGTCAATTTAACGACTATTACTCCAGAAAATGTGCTCATAGTAGTACATGGTGAAGCACATCTGCAATCCCAGTGAATCAAGAGGCTGAAGCAGAATGATTGCAAGTTCCAGACAAGCCTGGGCACTAAGCAAGAAACTGTTTCAAAATAAAACAAAACAGAGGTTGGGAAGGTAGCTCAGTGGTAAGGTAGTGTTCCTCGGTTCAATACCCACTAATGCCAATAAATAAATAAACAAGAAAGAAAAAAAGAAAAAGTAGAAAAGAGAAAGTGTTCATGGTTTTAACTCTATGCTTTAAATTTTCACATACATAAACTGCCTCTAGGTCAAAATATCTTGATCGCAAACAAGTATGTGATCAAAAAAAAAAGGTATAGTGAGAATATTCTGTATTTACTTCAACATTGTGATCATTTTTGACAAAATATTTTGCCTCATTGTTAAATTACGATTACTTTAACAAATAAATACATTCCAATTTGATATTTGATTGCGAAAGCATCACAATCACAAATACTAGAACAGATAAATTCAAAATAGTTGCAAAAATAACTTGATTTGTGATCATTAAATATAATGAATAGATGACAACAAATGTAATCTGGAATGAAATTCTAGAATATCGAAGTGCAGATCTACTACAGTAAAATTGTTTATACTTAAATTATGCATTGTTAACATTATTTCCAAGTGGTGCATTCTGAAGGTGACTGTGATGGGAGTTGAACCAAGCTACTATTAGAGAATGCCAAATTTCTTTACTGTATAAAGTAATGTAATTAAGATTTGTTTTCTACTAAATTTACACATATTTATCTTTAACAGGTAATAACTTGCAGGTTCAAGAATTAAGTATTTATATGTTTATAAAACACACTGTGATGTCTAAATGAAAAAAAAATAACAATCCCATATTCAAATGTTTATAGTGGGAAACAAATGTATTAAGTATTCAGCTAAAGTGCTTCTTTGTGCATTGCTTTTCATTGACATGGGGAAAACAGAAAACCCAAAATTGTCTTCTAACTAGTGTTTTATGTGTATTTGAGAGAATATACTGTCATCTCTCTTCAAAGAGACATGAAATGGACAACAATAAATGTATGTTCAATGGACAAGAAGCCAACTGTGAAAATACTCCCAATGCACAAAGATAGAAAAATTGGAGCCAGAAAATAAATAATGTGGTACTGGAATATAAACCAAAGTCGAAAGTTAATATCCCTAGGGGCCAGAGCGGTGGCTCAGTGGCATCGCACTTACCTGATATACACGAGGACCTGGGGGTTTGAACCACGTACCCAACTAAATGTCAGATCAGATGAAAAACTAAATGAAGTTGATTCCTTTTTTTCTCTCTCTCACTCATCTTCTCTGCCTTTAAAAGAAAAAAACAAGTGATAATCCTTCAGCCCTTTCTAATAGGAATGATTGAAAGGACGGCACATCACAGATAGTAGATAAACAGATAGAAAATATGCACAACCCCTTTCACACAATTGTAAAAAGTCTGTCAATGGTCCCTGTCCATGGAGGTGGAGCAGAAGCCGAATTTCTCAACTGTAGATAGTGTACCGCAACTTCATTCCAGGGTGCAGAAGGGAAAGGGAAGAAGAGAGCAGGTTCAGAGAGAAGAAACCTGACAAGTACATAAGCAGTTATGCTCTTGATCTGTATACACAATGATACATTTTGTTGATAGTATTTACCCTTCATAGCACTGTGATGAAAATGGCAGTATTACCTCCGATATTTCTTTCAAAAATCCACAACTCCAATCGAATCCACAGAAAAACTGAAAAAAAAAAAGTCTTATTCATTCTATGAAATCTAGAATTTGGTAGAATATAAATGACCAGTACTCCTCAAAGCTCTCAAGTTCCCAAAAAAACAAAAGACAGAAATTTTCAGTTTCCAGGAGCCTGAGGAAATGTGCTGTCTAGATGTGTGAAATGTGCAATGGGACTGTAGACAAGAAAAAGGAGATATTAGACAAATATGAAAGAAATTCAAATAAAATATGGACTTTAATAGCTAATCATCAATATCGCTTCATTAGATTTAAGAGCTGTACAATCTAATGCAAAATGCTAATAACAAGGGAAAATGGATGTGAGGTAAATAAGAATTTTCTCTACTCTCTCCATGACTTTTCTGGCATGGAAATTTGCTCTCTGCTCTGCTTCCCCGTGTGACACCTTGTCCTCAAGCTCAGATCTCCTTTTCTGCTTCCTTCTCTCAGAGCTTGAGCTCTCCTATTTCCTGTGATTTTTGTCTTCATGTTTCTTATTCAATGCTCCCTAGTTCTTCACCTACCATTTCTTCTCACATTTTCTATCTCCCTGCACTAACTATGTACTCATTGAAATCAGAATACCTGCAGAAATATGTACCTGAGGACAACAAGAGATGTCCATGTAAAACTACATAGCAGAGGTGCCTCCTTCGTTATGGGCAGGATGTGTTATTACAGATTAATTAAGCCAGTACTCAAAGTAATGGCTAAATTAAAATTTTTATTGAGAAATGTAAATCACAAAAGAAGGAATTTTTCATAAGACATAAGACACTGTGCTTCTTGAAAGTTCTCCCTGTCCATTCATTTCACTCCTCATGCCTCAAACCACAGCTGTCTCCAAATCACTCATGTAAGTATTAGCTCCTAAAAACAGTTTCAAAAACCTGCTGTGATTCCGGATTAGGATCAGGTGCATCTTTTATTGGTAATACATATGCATTTATGATTGTATAACAGCACAAGTTTCCAATCATTTTTTTTTTAACTACTTGTTCGGGGCTGGAGTGGTAACTCAGGGTTGGAATGCTTGCCTGGCAGGTACAAGGATCTGGGTTCGAACCCAGCACCACATACACAATTAATTGTCCCAGCAACAAAGGCCAGATGGAAAAAAAAAATGGGAATGATTCTCTGTCTCTCTCTAACACACACACACACACACACACACACACCCTGCTGTGATAGGCTCCTTATAACTTTTAGAACTTATTCTGACTCAGGTTTTCATTTAATTAATTATTTTAGTCTTTTATATGTTCTGGAGTTTCCCTATTTCCTGATTATTCAAATTCCATCAAACTGGAAATTAGGAAGTTAAAGGATAAATCAGAATCCCTTCATTCCAGAAATATAGGGATTTAGGAAATAGATGCAAATTCGCAACTTAGTTTTGTTTTATTTTTTTTTTCAATATTCTAACTTCCTAAATACTTTTAGGATCAGTAAAGTCCTAAAATTTTGACTCAATAACCTATTTTTACTAATTTCTAAAAATAGTCCACATATTTTCTCAAAAATAAATGAATTACATATTCATGACTGATTAACTCTTAATTCATTGTACTTGGTTGCCTTGCCTTATTGAGATCTGACTTTTGAAATTCATGATTACCTCTTAAGAGCCAAAGCAACAACTTCTTTTCAGACTGCAATCTTTTCAATCTCTGTTCAGTTTTTGGTCTGTTGAGAGAAATTTTCCTGATACAACTCTGTTTTCCTTTGGGGTTTGACCTGCAGTCATCTTCGGACCTGATCTCTCTCCATTGTCTCAAACCCAGGAGGAGCGCGCTCCACTGAGGCTGCCTCCAACCCTTCCTTTTGGGCAATCAGCACACTGTCATTATCACCTCTACACACATCTCTCAAACTGCAGCCTCTGCTGTGTAAAGCTGGACAGTCTGCTTTTCTGGGAGTGGATTCTAAGCTTTGAAATCTCCCTTCTCTTGTTCTGTTGTTGTTCTCTGTTTTACAAGCCCAACTGTCATCTCCTTGTCTCCTCTTTCCAGGAGCTTTCCTTTATTATTCACACTAGAAGAAACATCTACCGCCTTGTTAGGTCAATTCCAGGCTGATGGGGGCAAGGCATCAGACAGCCTGTGCACAAAGGCACAACCAATCAGACGCTGGCAGATAACCCCCAATGGTGTTTTCCAATCGCCCAGTTATTGATGGAATCACCAGCCAATCCCAGGACAAGGTCCCCAAACTTCCTCTGCCCACCCCAGACTATCAAGTCACTGACCCGCAGGGGCCGCACAGTTCCTGACTGCCCTCACTGTGGTGGGGCTGGTAAATCTGGCCAGGGAGCCACCAATCCCTTTAAAAAGGTTTTGTTCAGCTGCTTTTAAGCCTGACTACTTTTTGGACATCTGCTTAACATTCGGTGCCAAACACCCATTTTCCTGATTTTTTACACTCCTCTGATATCTCACAGCACTTTATTGTACTTCTCTCTTATTTTGATACACTTGTGCCATACATCAACCATAAGGCAAGGCAAGAACAGGACAATATGGTTTGGAAATCGTGTGAATTGCCAGAATGGAAGCGGATTCTACCCTGGGAAACCATAGAGAGGGAGCCAATCCTGAAATTGTTCATAAAGATGGGATATGGGAAAGGGTGCCAAATGCAAGAAGAAATTTTTTATGTGAAAATGTAGTAATTCTTCTGCGGGTGAATCTTGACAGAAAATTTTTAGACTAGCACTCAACCCTCAAAAGCAGTAGGAGGAAGAGTAAAGTGACTGGCTAGGAAGGTGGCACAGCTGCGTGATTCCTATACTCCAGTGTTCAAACTCGCTCAACCAGTGTTACTGAGACAGGAGGAAACACTTAGGCTGTCAGAGTAGTTAGAATGAAGTCAATCAAGGGAAAACCTGTTTTTGTTTTTGTTTTTGTTTTCCCTTTAAGATCAATTTGACACCCCCAATGCTAATGAGAAGGGTCTGGCAAGGTGCTTTCAAATGCAAACTCTCCCTCTGCTAAGCCAGCCTCCACATTCTTTCTATTGATGCCTGAGGGGAAACCTAAGGCTGGATGCTACCAGAATTCCTAGGTTTGGGGGAAGAGAGAGGATGACCATTTGAAGGGTAAACTTCCTATACAAAGGGCAAACCTAGCTGCCTATTTGGCTCTGTCTCCTTCTCCCACTCTCGGGAAAGTCTGTTCTTTTCCTTATGCTTTTCTTAAAATAAAAACTGTCCACTGTGCTTGCCTCCATGTCCCTCGATTTCATTCTTCCACTCTGAGAGGACACAAACCCAACATCCACCAAACTGGCATCATTACCTCTCTTTTATTTTATTTTTTTTTCAGTGTTGGTTTCAGCTGTTGTTTTCAGCTATGTTATGGCTCCTCAGGTGAAGTTTACAGATTAATTTATCCCAATGGGCTGCCAATGGGTCAGGTTTACATCCTGTTTTATCTGAAGCAGAACAGATCATACCTTTTGAAAAGTGGAAAGTATCTGTCTCTTGCTAAGGGGAACAGTGCTGCTCTCAGCTGGAAACATAGCTGTGAGCAAGAGCTGGGGAATTCTCAGGTGCATGCAGATCTAAGTCCTTGCAGAAAGGATGCAGATAGAATTTGTTCTCCTTTTGAATATCTGAGAGGTTCAATTACCAGCATCCTGTCACTTATAACTAGAATTGAACTCGTCCACCTTCTGGAGTACAGCAAAATGACACTTTGAAAGTCTTCTATACTATGACTAAAAATAGCACGATGGGCACATTAAATTGTTTATTATTGTGCAGCAGAGACAGGTTGGCCAATAATTCTTAGAGCTGGTTTTTCATTATCAAAGAGAAAACAGAATTATTACATTTTGCTGGTGTCCCTCTGTCACCATATGCAGCATGTGTGACATGGTGCATGGTTGTGGGAATGTGTCACATTTATGGGAATTATTTGTATTTTGAAAATAAGTTTATCAAAAGTCTACTACTTATTGCCATCACTCAAGAACCCTCAGAGCTACATAATATGTTTAGGGTCCTAGGGGAACCGAACACACAAGAACATCATTTATCTTTGCCCTGTGCCCAAAGGACCCTTATTGCATTGATGATACATGGATATTTTATTAAATATTTCTAGAAGGGTTACATTTTGCAAAGTACATCTCAGAAAAAAAACAAATGTTCCTCGATCATCTCTTCTAAGACAACTGCTCCTTTTTCTCTTCTCTTTCAAACCTCCCTGTGACTGTGAGACAAGTTTTCCACACTCCAGGAGAATTCCGTCTCAACTCAGTCTTGGTATCTTCATTTTACTAAGAAAAATGATTTGTCTCTCTGCCACTCCATTTGTAATTAGAAGTCAGGTAAGGGACATCATTTATATTTATGTGTATTAACATATCTATGTATGTATATAAATGTATATAATTTATGTGTATGGATATAAATATATTTAATTACATGAAATTGTAAAACATGTATATGCATGTGTATATATTTACATAAAATTTTATATAAATAGAAATTTATTTATATAAATTATGAGTGTATGTGTGTATATATGTGTGTGTGTATTATATATATATATTTTTTTACAAATATATATATATATATTTGGAGAAAGGAGATCCATGTCAGATTCTGCTTTGTTCCCAACCCTTCTCCTTCTTGTTTCTAACAAGTCATTCCCTCTGTGGTTTCAAGTTTATCCACTCAATGATATTACTTATGATCTTCAACTCAAAGCTCTACGCTCAGTATCAACTGCATATTTTATTGCTGAGATACATAATTCTTATGATTATGCAGGCCTCTTGAGACCCAGAGCCTCTGGTTGTCCAATGTCTTGGGAGAATTTCTCCTAATGTGCTCTCTTTGTGCTCGCCAGTTTCCTTGACATGTGAACTTCCCATCTACCAGATCATGTATGCACTTGCCTGTTTGGGTTACCAGATCTTCACCTCTCACATGGCATTGTTCTTGGTAACAACTATATTCTTCATCTCTGCCTCTCAAAGCTAGCAGTCTTGGCTTGCCCCATCCTGCTGTTGCCAAAATTTAACTACTATATTTGTCTCCGTTAGATACTGCTTAGCCCTACGGAATTCAATTATCTTTGACTAATCTTTCAATTCTAGTGTGACATCAAGTTCAAATTTTGAATTTTAAATAGAGAAACTTGAAGATTATGCATTCCACCCATATCTTTGATCAAAGAGATTGTAAAACTGAGGCTTAAAAAATATTTGATATAGCTGGAAATAAAACTAGAGATTCTAATTTTCAAACCAGTGGAAGGATCTTTCCACAGAACCATTCTTCCTTGTCAAAGAATCTTTACATATCACCTCATCTCTTGTGGTTTTCGTTTTTCATCTTTATACTAGAAAAGGCCCTGAAAGTCTCCCTTGAACCATATTTTATGATTCCTTCCTGTACAAATGACATGACTCATTTTTATTTCCATATATAGAGATTGTTTTTGTGAACAAGTGAAATGTTTGTTCATTTTAATTATGAAGGATCAATTACATATTGATTTCACAACATCTTGGCAAAAATAAATTTAGGTAGTGTATTTTGGTCATTATAGAAAGCTACAGATAAAATTTCAACATCTCTGTATATAAATATTTTTGGAATATTTATGTTTACCCATAAATATTGATATCGAATTAAGTAAATAGCTTTAATTTCACATCATGCCCTATTCACTGAAAATTAGCCCTATGCCTACCAAAATTCCAATAATTTTAGTATTATACCCAAAACGAAAATCATCTAAACAACATAAGTGAACCAAACTCTGTAATGTTACATAGAGTAGCTTAGATGAAATTCTTGCCCTGTGTGAGCTCAAAATGTAAAGTAGTTATACAAATGCTGGCATGTTTATAAGTAAATAACAAAAAGAAATGACATAATTAGGTCAATTCCCATTACACTAAATAGCATTCATGACTGATTTGTATGCCATAAATAATAGCATATATATTTCAACTGGTACTTAATAATAAAGTCTTATTTGCTTAGCAGGAAAAATCTATCATATGCCTATTAGAGCTAATTATTGCAGTTTTTCTTTCTTGTTAGCAAAAACAGGAAATGGGAGAGAAGCAAATAACAGAAATTTTAATGTGTCCTTGGTCATTACCATATGTAAAAGGGTATGGTAATGATAATGTGAAATTATTTGTAGTGAGTCACAGATAAATTATCAGATACAGGTGCAAAGAGATACAGAAAGAATGAATATCAGCAGTTACATGCAATGTCCTCCATATTTTGTTTTTGTACAACTATGATGAAAACACTAATAATATGTTGTAAATGAAGTTGTTCTTTCAGAATAAAGGCCAAAAATTTGAGGAATGTTTGTATTTTACCTGCACCTGAATCTGCTCCCCACCACCAAGTATCCAAATTTCAAATACCATCACTAACAATATGTTCAGAGAATGAGGTTTACGAAGTCCATCATTTCAGAATTGTGGTAGATCTGATGACTGCAGCATTTGAGGTGAGTTTATGGGAAAGAGTGGTTCAGAATGAACAGGTATACAGGTCATCAAAGGGAAAAACAGATACATGTGAAATAGTTCAATGTTGACATGTAGAACCAAGAAGGAAGAAAGCCATGAAATAATCTTGGAATACATCAATGACAAGTGGATTCAAAAACTGTGGTACATATATACAATGGAATTCTACTCAACTATTAGAGAAAACAATATTATGGAATTTGTAGCCAAATCGATGGAGATGGAAAAAATTATTCTAAGTGAAATATCTCAAACTCAGAGACTCAAGGGCCTAATGTTTTCTCTAATTTGTGGAAGCTAGAATACAATTGGAAATAGTATAATAGATGAGTAAGCTAATAATAACCTCAACATGTATGAATTTTTACATGAACGGGGGAACCTTGCCTAGGATGCTGGGTCACGTAGGGAGGGGGTGAGAGGGGAGAGCATAGGAAGGATGTCAAGGAGACCAGAGGGAGGGAGTATGGGGGAACCTTCGAGTTCCATGAGAAGTCCAATTAACACGGGGGTTACGGGCATTTAATAGGGGGAGACGTGGAACCATGGGGAACCCAAGAGGGGAACCATGGAATGGCATCAGCCTTGACTTGCTCTGTCACTATACATTTGTTCTTGATTGTTTGATAATGATTCCCTCCTGATTGTAAGACCATATTTAATGAATTTTAAAAAATAAAATAAAAGTCAGAAGTCAGCAGACTCTGAGTCAAAAGGTGTAATTCTCTCTGTAGTTTTCTCTTGAAGAGTGCTGCCTATCAGAGCACCTAACCCTTTTATCATTATTCTTTCTTTACATGTCTGATTTCTTGCTGGATTTTAACTACTTAAGAGGGTGGTGAAATGATCTCTTCATGTTTTATGCACAGTACAGTTCCCATTAGATAACAGTCCATCAGAAGCCAGGTTGGTTTCTGCCTCCTCTGCCTCTCAAATCCATCTCTAGTGTCAATATTTTAGTGATGTACTTCTGAGTCACATCACCTCCTGTGTAGGTTTTATAGTTTTGTCATTCTCAAATCTATCTGCTCTTCTCCATTAAGGAGAATTTTTTGAAAAAATTAATACTATCATTTCTCTTCTTAAAGCTTTTGAAATCTCCCCTTTCCCTGCAACAAAAATTTCAAGTTCCTTGGCATGCAATTTTAAAATTCCCAAGTCAGTTATCTTAACTTGACATTCTGCTTCCTCACTCTTCCAAATTTGTTGTATTTCGGCTATCATTCCATTCATCTGGAATAGCTCTTTTCACTAAGCAAATGCCTGGTATTTCTTCAAGATAACTCCTTAGGCTGTCTTCTAAAGAAATATCTCCTCTGGCCTTTATAATTTTAACATATTGCACCACTTTTGGAATTCCATCTGTTATGTGTCAGAAAACATTACTGAACCCTTACATTAGAGACTCATTCTTCTGGACCTATGGGTAGAATATACCTCCTCTGTACCAATAAAAGTAGACAGGACAATGTGACTTGGTATACAAATGAACTGTGGGAGGAAGCGACCTATACAAAGCCCTTTAGGAGTTCAACTCTTCATTTCATTCTTTTCTGTTGAGATAAGAAAAGAAACAAATTTTAATAAGGAATTGAATCCTGAACTACCTAATGGTAGACAGCTGCCCCAGAAAGTAAGCTAGACTTTCAGCAGACTACATGTAAGTCCCTAAAATTGGTTAGGTAAAATTTTACTATCATCTCTAGAATGCAACCATTAGTTTACATTTCCTTCTTTCACACTAGAGTTAAATTCTTGAGAGCCAGTGTGGTGCTTGCAGCATTCTGAGCAAAGAAAAGAGGAGCAGGAGGGAGAGAAGGGGTAGGGAGAGGAGGAAGGCCAGGAGGGACAGGAGGAAAGGAAAAAAGGAAGGAAATTAGCAGAATGACTCTGCGTCAACTGTCTCAGTATGACTAATAGACATTGGTCCCCTTTTTCTTGTTATTGGCCACAAAACCACTTGTAGTTTTATTTTTCTCTTTATTCTTTTAACTCCCTTGTTCTTGAAAATGTGAAGTCAGCCTGACCCAAACCCAAGTAAGCGACACAGTTCTTCACTTCCTAAACTGCTATTTTAGGGTATTATGCTATTATAAAATGAGGTGCAGGAGGAGTCAATGTCATAAGAGTGTTTGCAGCAGTATATGTGTATTTTAAATGAATATTCAAGTAAAAATGTGTTCATTTTCCATAAAAATTTCTCGTACAGTTTCTGGAGTAAAAAAGCAATTTCTGACAGAAGTATTTTAAAGACAAAAAGCTTCAGATACAAATAATTCAGATGATAAATGTATGTGCTCTATAACCTTAAAGATGAATTTCCTGTTTTCAAGAGGAAAAATTCATTATTACTGTGATTTTATTCCTGCTTAGCTCAAGTGGGCACCAGCAAATATTTTTATAAAAATTTAGACTATGCTAGGTAATTTGCGTCTTTGATTTGCACCTTTCCAATTTTGTTTAGTTCAAGATTTTATGGATAGGGAAGTTGGGACTTCTTATTTGCATCACTGTAAGGGCTGGAGCTCATTCATAGAAAGATGCTAATTGAGGCCTCTGTGGTCACATTTTTAACTCCTAAGTTCTAATCATGAATATCTATACTTCATTTAGAGGCCTCTACTGTTGTATTTTGGAAATCTGTGAGAGATTAAAATGCACACTAAAAATTTATACATGTGAAAATGACAAAAAGCAGTTTTGAATTAAGTTGTCAATACAATTTGCTCTGAAACTTTAGCAATAAAATTAATCATAGAGCTGTCTTTTCTGCATTTGTAAAAACTTTATTCAAGAATATATTTTCCTAATGAGGTAGACATACCAAAATTTACAAGTCATTTCTTTAATGCAAAAAAAATCAGACATTTATTTTGAGTTTCCTGCTGAGCATATTATTAAATAAATCAGAACTAAATGCTGATTTAGTTTTGATTTATTTAATAATATGTTTTGCAACACCAAAGACAAAACAGTGACAATACATTTCATTTTCAGTAAATATATTTGAAATAGTGATATAAATGCAAAAATTAAATTTAACTGCTATATAGATTAGATTTAAAAGGAATAATTGGAAATATTATGTTTATTTGGGTACAGTGAAATTTTTGTATGTGCTAAATCCTTAGTTCATATTATTGTCTGCATTCTGTAAAGCCACTCCAGGCCATGTGACAAGGCTCCTTTTGCTACAGTAGTTCATGGGAGAAGGTAGCTTGAACTCACTTACTTATAAAACAAGACCTTGGATGTATATAGCTCCAGCTTAAATTTAGGGCTGGTATTTGGATTTCAAATCATACTCTGTTATTTTTCAGGACAGAATAAATTTCTCTTTTGTGTGACGGCAAAATAAAAAGTGTACTTTTCAAATTAGAAATTATGGGTTAGATGATTTAAGTGATTTTTTTTCTTATTTTAAATTCTATTTAAAAAGCATATTCCTTTATGTTTTATTTAGAGTCATAAAAGAAAGACTGGAAAAATCAATCTGCTCTTCCAAAGATGAGAAGCACCAATTAAGTCAACACCTTTAACTTTTTGCTGGAATTCTAGGTACATTAAAGAGCTGTTTGAAGCTGCACGGAATAGCTTGTAAAGAATAGACTTGGGCCGTTAGACCTGCCCCATCCATCCGAGTTGGCACTTGACATAAAGAGTATGTGTGGGGTGTGTTTGTGAAATTCCTTCAATGAACACAAATTATAAGTTAGGTTAAAAAAGAGCAAACATGTTAGGAGAAGTAAAGAGGAAACCAAATATGATCCATGTATATCTTCATTTTAAATAGAGTCCCATAAGACTATTTTTAATTATCTCTTAATAATATTCCTAAATGTACCTACAATGGAAAAACAAGAGATTTTATTTAATTCTCTTTGTGTAAGCAAGCTGTGACCAGGTGACCCAAGGAAATCCAGCAATGGAAGTGTGCCTGTGATGGTTTTAGCTTTACTTTCTACCAGGATATTTAATTCTATGGTTATTTTATAAAAAGAAAACATGTGTAAACCATGTTTTGCAGTGTTTCTTTCTACAGTAGAAGAATAGTCTGACTCAGCAATATGAACTATTACTTATGGGCAAAAAGAAATTATCTTAAGCAAACCCTTTAGAAAAAGTTAACTCTGCTCCTTTTGAAAGTATGTGTGTGTGTGTGTGTGTGTGTGTGTGCGTGTGTGCATGAATGTATGTGTGTTTAGTTGACACACAGAAAACAAATCAAAGTTTAGATTTTAAACAAGAGTCATGAGATTAAGTGTGAACAGAATCTCAATGTGGTACACACATGACAACTAGATAACAAGAATTCTTCAGTCCTCAAGGACTCAGGGGACGATGGCAGGTTGCACAAAATGTGGCTACAATAATTTTGCAATTCCTCTCAAGCCCTGGGGCTTATTTTGTGAGTTCTTGAATCTGGTCATGGCCATGTGAAAAACACCTGTAGCACATCAAGTTGCCCCATTCAACAACCCTTTCAGACTGTGAGGAAGGCCACTCTAGAGCATCTCAGCCCAGTTGAGTGACTGATTACCAGCTGGTCCAGGTCAGTGACTAACTGATTACCAGCTGGTCCAGGTCAGCGATAACACCAGACCAGAAGTAAGGCTCAGTTTGCAAATAGAATCTTACTGAGTGTTATTTCATGCCATGAAGTTTTGGAATAGTTTTCTATGTACCAAAATAGAAAATTGTGATAATTTACCAGAAATATTTTCTATAAGCCATAAAATTATATCAGAACTTTTAAAAAAACAAAATGTATAGTATCATCCCTTCTCAGAACTACTTTAAAAAAAAACTCTATTTCCTTAGAACTTACTGCAAGTGGATTTATGAGGAAGAAATAGTGAATATTTGGTATGATGTATCCCAACTCAGAAGTGGCAAATGCATTCTTTATGCAGTAGTAGCTCTAACAGAGTAGAGCACTATACCCCATCTTCTGCAAACCTTTCTTTACTATTATAAATTAAATTCAGAGAGAATAAAATCTGACCACATGCATAATGAAAAAACTATCAGCAGAAGATCCTAACTCAAATATAAATAAGAAATAAAAAGAAATCAATTTATAGTAAAAAAACATTGTTAGATATGTTAGTATTGATCAAAGCTATATTATAATATATAATAGAAAGAATCAGTGTAAAGAGGCTAGCTAAGACTGTAGACTGCTGCAGGTGCACTGTACTTGTGAGCTAAACACCTCAGAGTATTGTCATCTCTATTTTAACTTGCTGAAATATTCAGTGTATAAATATTAATACTACATAAAACTATTTTTGATTATATATAAAATAGATTCAAGTTCGAGGTTCAACTGATTTTAAATGGATTTTTCTTTCACCTATAGAAGTACTAAGCAGGTTATTTAAGTGAGGAATATTTGTGATATTTGTTACCATGCAGTAATGTATTTGTCAATGTAGATAGTTTAGCAAAATAATGAAAACTGAAAGGCTTTTTTAAAATAATTTTGAATATCAAATGACCCATCCTGGGAAGAAAAAGCCGCACAGTTAGTGTAAAATGGTAACGTATTTATTCTCTATTCACAATTCATGAGCTATGGTTTAGGCTTTTTTAGCTTCATGATTTATTTGTATTTGCAAGTCTTCAATGCAGATAGTCTGATTGTATAAATACTATTCTTGGATTTCTTCTCTATTGAGCATTTATCATTCAATGTTAAAACATGACTACCTAACATGGTACATAACAATCCAATTTCAATGTCTTCTACTTATCCCCCCTCAATTACCATCTCTTGAATACAGTTGTGTTTGCTATTGATTAAATCTGTAATCAGCATCTCCTGCATTACATCTCTGTAAATATTGTTCATGGCAGAATTTTTTGTTAATATTTTTTCCTACAGTTAATTATGGTTTCCTTTTATTTTTGCATTTCTTTAGTTTACTTTGCATATCTGAATAAAATTTCCAGCTTCCTTGAACAGTTTTATAAAAAAACCCTGGTGATAACTATCAATTCTAGTGTTTTTCTTTTTTTCTGAGTATCCTTCCAGGTGCAGTCCAATTCTCCTGCTCCAGACTGGATTCAATTTCTTCTAAGGCTTTCAACACAGGGTGTCTCCTCCAGCTTTTACTTTCCCATCAAGGAGGGAATTTTCTTCATCCCTACTTTGGGTTGATTTCTTTATCTTGTCTTCTTTTTGGGAGGTAGAGAGATACATTACCTCATTCTAGTATAAAGACAAAAAAATCGAAAACAAAACAGCCTATATTAGCTTTATGAAAAATTGTAAGAGGAATGAATTTTTAAACTTATGACTTGAAACTTTTGTTAAAATTTATACTCAGAATCCTGGCATTGGTTCCAGTTATGTTATGGAGTGTTTAGTGACATACTTATTCCTGCAATTTTAAAATATACCTACATTATGAGTAATTTGCTTTTCCTCTGAAAGTATTTAGGAGTTTCTGAGTCTGTAGTGTTCTTAAATTTCATGAGCGCGGGACTTGGTGTGGATCTCTTGTTTTGATTCATGTTGTTGGACTCTCGATGAACTTACTTATATCTGGACAAGTATGTGTGAGTTATGGTTAATTCTCTTAAATAGTCCTTCAATTATTTTCTCTTTCTCCTGTTTCCTTCTCTTTTCATGAATTCTATATTTTCTATTTTGCCTCTCAGTACATTAATTTTATTGTTCACACATCTTTCTGTGCATTATCTTTGTTTTCATTGTATTCCTTTCTCTTTTTATTTTGTTTTCTGCTCTCTGTAGTGGAGGATTCAAATATCTGATGATCCATGTTTATTCACATCTGCGAATAAGGCACTAAAGTCTTCTGTATGCATGAAGTTTTTGAATAAATCACTGCACTTCATTCCACCAAAGTGCATCATAGTTTTCCCTCCCAGGTCATCCACATGGTAGGATCCATGGTTGTTCCTGGGACATTCAGCTTACTAGAAAAGAAAATGAACATCTTCTCTGTGAAGAAGGGGTTTGCGAGTTGGAGATGCTTAATTCTCTGTTGTTAGGGAAAAAACCAGGAAGTAAACTGGAATCTCCTCTCTTCTGCATAAGATTTTTCTAATGACACCTCTTTCCCAGCCTGTGATGGATGAGATGTCTTGGAATCAGAAATCTCTCTAGTTAAGTTTCTCCTGTGAATAAATTTCTCAGATGCTGCCAGTGTAGAGGATAGAGAGTCACCTGAGTACACAAAATGAAGTTGGAGACATGGCTGCAACTGCTCCACATGAATACTTCCACATGGCCCTTCTGTTTTTATTCCCCTCCCTTTCATGACATGCTGACTCAATCACTGAGAAATTGCAGATTCCACTGTATAAGCAGACTTTCTTCTACATATGATACTCTTTTTTGGACCTTTGTAGACTTTATCTTATCTCTGCTATATCATTTATCACACTTCTATCCAATTTCTATCTTCATATGTTTGGAACATAGACATATATGTCCTTTATTCAATCAAGAGAATTTCATGACAAGTTTTAAAATGTTCAGTCATTTTCCATTTGGATTGTAATGGATTTGGATTTTCCATTCAGTTGTAAATGATTCTGGACACCTAGAAATGAACATAGAAGTTGATTGAGAAGAAATCATTTGCAATCCTACAAGAACTCTATTGGGATTAAAAACAGATGGAGGTCAACTGAGGATTTTTGTTTACAATGGCATGATAGCCAAATGCTTATAATTTTTCCCTGAATGCACAGAATTTTTTTATTCAATTCAAAAAAATGAAAACAGAAAATGTTTTTGATAAATACTTCAGTAAATAAATGAACAAGTGCATTTTCCTTCATAATATTTATGTCATGCAATCTTAGCAAATAGAAACAAACTCCTGAAAGAACAAGCAAGAAAATGTTGGAGTTTCTTAAAACAGTAATGAATTTCTATAAAATAGGTGATATTGTATTTGTTCTTTTAAAATTTCCTCAGGAAACAAAATGACTGAATGCCAGGATGTCCTTTGAGAAATAATAAGAAACATTAATAAATTTCATTTTATATTATCATGTTTTCTTTTTAAGTCACAAAGTTATTATTCTTCTTTATGAGCTATGAGTTTTAAAAGAATGGACTCGAACTTTTAAAATACTTTTTGTGAGGCTTTGAAATGATATGCTTTTCTTTCTTTACTAATCTGGCAGATTATATTAATGAACTTTTTAATGTTAAAACTGTCTTTCATTTCTGTAAGAACTCTACAACTTGGCCATAATATTATCCTTTTAGTATGGTGCCTAGATTTTGATTTGCAAATATTTTGATTTGCATCAGTGTATTTGAATGAAGCTATCCTGTAATTTTCCTTTTGTCAAAATGCATTCTTTATGTAGTATCATTTTAATTGGAGTGATGTCCCAACACCTTTTTTTTTTTTTGGTTTCCTGTAGTCCGTGTACATCAGAATTAATTTTCATAAATTATTAATATCTCCTTGTATGTTTGTCTGAATTTAAAATTTGTAAAACAATATTTTTAATATTATTCATGTTTTTATTTCCTCTTGAATCAATTTGATGTTATATTTTCTGAATAATATACTTTTCATCTGTAGTTCTACATTCTTTGTCACAAAATTATTTTAAAATCCTCCTACTATCTTTTTAATCTGGAATATCTGTTCTTTTTTCCTTCCTTTATTCCAAACGTTGTTAATTTGGAATTTATCTCATCTTTCTTGGTAAATATCATTACAAATGATTAATTTTTATTTTCTTTTCAATGGATTAATTTTTCAATTGATTACTTGATTTATATTTTATTTATGTGTACTTATATCTTTTTTATTCCCTTCTATAAATTTCCCTTGGGTTTATTATGTTATGCAATATGCAAAAAATTATAAGTATATTCCATTAAGTCTATACTTTTTCTTTTATAGGCACTTTACTGTTTAACTTTTAGTATTTCTAGTTTTTTTAATGCATTTATTTAAGATCTTGTATTTTTTCTAAGTTATATTTTAATTGCATTGAAAAGATTTAAAATGGTGCATTTTTCTTATCATTTGTTATATTATATCCCAGTATGAATTTCTACCATGATTGCACTATGATCATAAAAAAGTGATTTGTTTTACTTCTGACCTTGGAGATCTCTTAAGACTTTGAAGCCAGTGATTGGCCATTCTATGTGTGCAAAAATAATATATTCTCTACATGTACATCAGGCTAACTATGTTAATGATATTATTCAAAACTTTAACATAATTACCTTTAATTGTTAAACAGAGTGCTTGTTTTATTCAAATTCCCTTTTTTATATAATGCCATTTTTTTTTCTGCTTCAGGATCCCATTCAGTATGTCATAGTGTATTTAGTGTCAGACAGCTGTTTTTTAGAATAGTGCTCAATTAAGATGTGTCTCATGTTATTTTCCATGATTAGACTGGGTTTCTGTGCTACTGGTATCTCGATGAACACAGGTTTTAACTTTGGTGAAATCTGATTTACAAAGTTTTGATTTTATGATTGATCTTCTTAGCGCCCTTCATGAGTAGTTGAGTTCTACTCTTAGGTTTAAAAAGGTGCTCTTCCGTTTACTTCAAAAGTTATACTACTCACTTTTCATATTTATATCTTCCCCATGTGGTCTTGATGGCTGTGTATTGTGTGAAATGAGGTCAAGTTTTGTATTTCCCAAGTAGATGCCCAATCTATATGGCAACATTTATTAAACAGGTTAGTCTTTCACCCCTGTATAGGTTGTATTGTGCTTATCATGTCAGGTGACTATAACTTAATTTGATGAGAATATTCATGGACAATAATACAACACAAAGAGATTTATTTTTTAGTTTTCTTTTCTCAATTTCTGTACATTTTATTTTATTGCAGGCTATGCATTCCATGTAAATCTTCAAATTTATCATCAGGATGTTGCTCATCGCACACTTAGTTTCAATACTGTAGTATCATATTGATGAACTTTTCTCATAGTGCTAATGTCTTCCTCCTCTTCCCCTTTTCCTTCTCCTTCTTTTCTTTTTCCCCCTTCTTGATCCTTACCATTCACATGCCAATTTTACATATTTTCAAAGTTCATCCTTTTGTTACACATTCATTTGTTATTTATTTGCTTCATAATTTTAACCCTTAGCAGTATTATTTTCTTACTTCTACTTTCCATGAATTTAGTTTTCTCTTTGTAATTTATGATGGTGGGTATCTACATATATTAGATATTTATAAACTTTCTTTAATATACATAGTTTAAGATATTAATTTTTCTTTAAGCATAGTTTTAACCACATAAAACAATTGTGGTATGTGATAGTTTTATTATTTAGTTCAAAATATTATCTCATTCCTATTAATATTTCTTTTTTTTTTTTTAAAGAGAGAGGGGCAGTGAGAGAGACAGAGAAGAGAATCAATTTTATTTAGTTTTTCATGTGGTTTTGGTTGCTCAGACACTTTATTGTGTATGTGGTGCTGGAGTTCAAACCCGTGTACTCGCAAATGCCAGGCAAGTATCATAACCACTGAGCAACCACTCCACCCCTAATATTTCTTTTTTTCTATATAGCTAATTTAAGAATTATATTTCCTAGTTTCTAAACAAAAACAGAATGCACAAATACTTTAAGAGAACATGAGAGCTAGATTAGTAGCTCCGCATTTACGGTGCTTGTCCGGCATGTGCAAGTACAGGAGTTCAAACTCTAGCATCCAACGTACACAACTAAGTGTCAGAGCAATGAAAGCCATGTGAAAAACTCAATAAAGATTCTATCTTAAAAAAAGAGAACATGAAACATTTTGCAAAATGCAGTGCCTGCATGCTTTTTCCATTTTTCTTTAAAATTATTTGCCTTCTCCCATTGTTGGGGCAGTTATCTGCAATAGAATACTAGTTGAATCACAGTATTTGTATTAGCCATATACTTATTGTGCTTGTTTTGTCTCTTTACCCTATCAGTTACTGAGGGTTTTATAAAGATATCACTACATTTTAGATTTAACATTTCTTATGTAATTCTGCTCATATTTATTTTGTTTTAAATCCCTCTTATTAATTTATACAAATGTAGCACCATTACGCCTTTCTATAATATTGACCCTTGGATTATACATTGTCAATGGTTCTCTCTTTTTATATTTCTTGTCATCAGGGCCAGTATGTTTCTGTACTGAGAGACTGTCTTTTTGCATGGGATATTTTTTCCTAGCCTTTTTCTTTTAACCGTTCTGTGCATAGTGTATTCAATGTGTCTATGTTAGGAAATTAGACTTTTTTTTAAATCAAGTCTTAAGTTGGTTCTATGTTAATTGCATCATTTTGACTAGTTCTACTAAGTATATTATTTTTGACATATTTGGCTTTATAGTGAGGTTTTTTTTTTTGTTACTTTTCTGTTTGTCCCTCATGTTTCATCTCTTTACTTTTCCTTCTTGTTTTTTTTTTTTTTGTTATTAAGGATTGAACCCCAAATATGTCTGACCATCGCGTTACTTTTTTGTTTATAATTTAATTTAATTTTATTTATTTATTTCTTTTTGTAAAGAGAGATGGACAGTGAAAGAAAAAGAGAAAATCAATTTTATTTAGTTTTTTCATGTGGCTTTCATTGCTCTGATACTTCATTGTGTATGTGGTCCTGGGGTTTGAACCAGAGTCTGAGTGCATGTCCGGCAAGCACCATAACCACTGAGCCATGGATTCAGCCCTGTTTTTAATTTTAAGTAGGAGTCTCATTAAGTGGCTTAAAGCCTCGCTAAATTGCTAACGCTGAGCTTGAACTTGTGATCCTCCTGCCTCAGCCTCCTGATTCGCTGAGATTACAAGTCTGTGCCACCAGGCCCAGCTCATGTCTTTTCTTCTCTCCTGACTGTGAATTATTTTATTATTGATCCATATTTAATTAGTTTATAAGCTACATATTTATAGAATAATGTCAGCAGTTATAATATGCAACTTTGACTTATGATTAGAAATCATTTTTTTACCTCTTACCTGAAATTGTGATGACCTTATAATACATTTACTCCATTTATTTCCTTCCTCTTTTTGTTATTCTGTCATGTATTTTAACTCCACATATATTTTATGTCCCCAATATATTAATATAACTCTTTTGTGCAATCAATATCTGCCTGTATGATTAGTTTTCCTAAACTCTTCATTCCCTCATGAATTTCTTGGGTTCCAGCTGTGATCAATCACTTCTGGGTAATAAATTCCTTGTAGCATTTTTCTTTCTTTCTTTCTTTCTTTTTTTTTTTTTTTCCTGTGTGGATCTGCTTACAAAAATTTCTTTGGTTACTGTTTGAATGGAAAAACTGTTATGTTATCCTTATTTTTAAAGGACATTTTCACTTGCAATTGAATTCTACTTGGGTAGTTATTTCCTTGTGCCTCTTAAAGATGCATTACATTGTATTACCCTCGATTTATTTATGGTTCTGTTTAAAAGCCAGTTCTCAGTCTCCTTTTACTTCTGCACCCAAAATTTTTTCTTTTCCCTTTTTTTATCAATCACCTTTGGAATATGATTAGATATAAAATTTTTAATATGTAAATGTGCTAACTATTCATGAAACTTACTGGTGTATCTTGAGAGCTTTCTTAAGCTTCAGGAATTCTTAACCTTCTTCTCTTTAAATGCTGCATCTGCTTCTGCCTTTCTTTTATTCAAGGATAACAATTACATGCCTTTTAGTTGCCTTCACTGTGTCCTACAGGTCTTTTACACTTTTTTTCTGTAGTTGTGTAAATATGTTTATCTTTCTTCAGCTTAGATTATGTTATTCATCAATTATTTCACTTGATTATTTTAAACACCTATTCGGTTTTCTCCATTCTATACCTAACACCATCTCTTGAGTTATGCTTTTCTTTTTTTTAATTGAGAAATTTATTTGTTGAACAATCATATAAGTTTTTAATGAAATAATATCATATGTATATAGATTATAAAGATTAGATTTACCCCCAAGAGTACTCCCCCCAATTACCCACCCTTATCCCTCCCCTCCCTTCCCAAAACATCTCTAAAAATGTATTAGGTTGTATAACATTACAGTTTATCTGGATTTAATGCATAATAATAGACCTCATTTCTCAATGGCCAGGGTCTAGCTCCAGCCTCCAAAGACGAGTGAAGATATTCAACCCTTGGTTCTCTGGGTTATGCTGATTACACTCAGCGTAATTTCATCCATAGCCATCCATTTACCTTCAAAGGCTGCAATATAATTTAACTCAGTAGTTTCCATTTCTTTCCTTTCCAGTAGATAAGAATCTCTGATGAAATTATTTGTGTTATATTATCTCTGTTTTGAGACATATTAATCACAGATATAAGTCTGGTTTCATAATTATACCTGAATCACTAAATCATCAGTGCTATTTTGTTTTATTTTTCCTATTTTTTGGTATTCCTAGTTTTTGAATATTTTATTTTCTGATTAAATGCTAAGTATTTTGTATGAATCTTTTTTAGTCCATTGAGCAATACTTACTTCCTTCACATAACATTGATTGTATCCTTTTATTGAAAATCTAAGAGGGAGGAGATCATTCTATTGAATCAGGGAATAGGAGGTAATGCAATTTGGAAAAAGCTTTGTGTGCCTGTCTTTGGCCCCAGCTCCTCCATTTAGCTTTCTTAGATTTCTACCAAGAGAGCCTGTGAGTGTTTCCTGAAGATCTGCATTCTGTGCTGGCCAGAAACTCCTATTTCTGTCACCCTTCACCATGAGACTCATGATAACTTTATTGATTTGCACTTACCCTTTTAGTATCGTAGGCTCTTTAACCAAGCACTGCAGAAATTCAATAAATGCCATAAGGTAGGGGAAAAAAAAAACAGAAAAAGAGAGAATTTGGCTCATTTCTCAATACCTCCCTACTCTCCTGGATTTGGCCTCTCAAATCCTGCTGCCTTGGGACATTAGTACTCCAACACTGTCAAAGTGCCAAAGCTCTGCTTGCGTCTCTGGCTCCCAGCAGCTCGCCTCTGCCTGGATTTCCAGCCTCTCACTCAGTGTTAATATTTGGCAAATTGCATTGAGGGGTGAACTAAGAGAGAAAATTGGAATCCTCTCTACAGCTTCCTCTTTTCCAGGATCTTGATTTCTTGAAGTTGTTTAGCTCAGTAACCCAGAGTAATTTCAAATAGATCTTATCATGCATTTTACCTGGCTTTTCCCTTACTCTTACTGGCAAATTTGCCCTACTCTAGCCTTCTTCTATTCTCTTAAGAAAATTTTAATTATGTTTATAGTTCTTTAAATTGTCTTCAGCCATTGAATTGATCAAATACTCCAGCATGTCCTGTTTATTCTGATGCATTTCTATACACAAATAAATTACTGTGTTCCAGTTTCCATATAAAATTGAAGTCTTACCATCATTTCTTCAATTTTTAGAAATTCTGAGAACTTGAGTTATTATCTTGCTTGATAAATGACAGAAATCATGGAAAATCAGTTCTATCTGACACCAAGTCTCAATAGCATGGTAAACTCACAAATACTCTTGATTATAAAAATATTCAAGCATTTGAATAATACATTTTTGGCTATTTCTAATTTTGTTAATGAATATTAATTTGCTATGTCTTATTCTCATGCTAATCTACTAGCACTCACGAGAGACTAAAGAATTGCAGATGCCTTCATTTTGAAGTTCAGAAATAGAGAAGAAAAACGTTGAGAATATTCTTTCACTTTGTCTTGTTTTCCTAGAAAGTAGAAATTTCTTTGGTATCATTAGTGAATGATATCCGACCATGTCCTATATCCCAGAGTAGAGATAATGTGATGAATTCTCGATTGTATTACAGCAGGTATCACTTATTTATTTGTCTATTTGGTTACTTATGTAGAAAATTGCATATGGATGAATTTAAAGTTATATAGCTCATTGTTAGCAAACCGGGAACTTAAAATCGTATACATTTGGGGATATGATAATGAACACCATAAATGACATAATAAAGTACAGTCCTTGCCCTCTGAAATTTCTGTATTGTGTTAAGTGCCAAATGATTAGTTTAACAACAATAACAACAATTATATATATATATATATATATATATATATAGAGAGAGAGAGAGAGAGAGAGAGAGAGAAAGACTCATATACATATATATGTATATGTATGAATCTCAATTAGATTTCTGAGAAAGTAGAGATCAATTTAGGCAGTACTAATGTGTAAGGAGACTTTTAAAAATCTGAAGAACTAAAACATGTTAGGAAGAAGGAGAATTAACAAACTTCAAGCATCACCAAATATCTTAACTGCTTTTATACAGTACTAGTACTATGTCCATTGTATAGAAAATCAATAAAAAAATGAGAAAAATACCTCTTAAGTTCTCTAGACTTGGAAAAAAAGTTTCATGTTTTAAAACACATTTTAAAGCTAGCTTCTACTTTAGAAGGTGTTCTATATTTCATATTCTTGGCGATTGGCAAGCAATGGAAGAAGAGGGAATTTACCAGTCAATCATAATGGCCATTTTGTGGTCTCTCAATACCCACTTCCTTCCCAAACCTCACAACACATTAAGAAGATGACTTAATTATACAACAAAAGGGTGGTGATAGCAATGTAAGAATGAGGGACTTAATTTATTTATTTGAAATCTGACATGAAAATTGCATGTCATTAATAATTTTTTTAAAAAGCAAAAAACTTGTAACAAAATTTATCTTTCAGGAGAAGAAACAGCTGAGTCTCTAGTCTACAGAACAACTTTTCTTAATGGTGTGTAAGTCTGCAGGAAGTTTGTGAAAATGATTGCTTTCTTGAGTGAGATCTTATGTGTTTATTGTACATCTGGAGTGTGCAGAATGTTGGGGACTAGTTCTCAAACAGCAAAGAAGGTTCTCACACCAAAAAATACATCGGCAAGTTATTTATTTAGAGAATTTTTTATTTCTTAACATACACAATGGGATTCCACTTTGATAGTTTCTTCATTTGCTTTCACATTCTTCAGCTGTGCTGCACTGAAAACAGAAATATAGCCAACCATTTTTTTTTTTACTAAAATCAGAAGAAAGCTGAGTCTTCTGTTAAAAAAAGATATAAACATGTAAGAGTATAAATCACGAGAAAAAAACAATAAAACCTGCTTATTCACATCTTAGCCACTAAAAAATGCATGTATTACAAATGACTTATTCTTGGAAAGAGCACTTCAAATCCAAATTGTAGCATAACTCACAGTCCAAATAAACATGAAAAAGCTGTCAAATATGGCTCCAACTCCCAAAGAACCCATCATCTGCATTAAAAATGAATGAAATGAGAGAAAGAGAAAAAAACATCTCCAATTTAGATTTGTCAGTCTTTTGTCATCTTCATGTATTTCTGAATAAAGAGGCTGGCAATGTGCAGAACACCATTCAGGAATTCAAATGGGGTTCACGGTTGCAATTTTAATATTTTAAAATAACCCACATTTTGGACTAGACAGCCATTAAAATCTGTTGTTGCCTAGCACTCATTTTCCTTTAGGCCAGAAGTCCATTTTTGATACAGCTAAAAGAAAGCTGTTAGAAGTTACATATTGCAAATGAGAGGAGAAATAGAAAGAAAATTTCATGATCATTAGTCAGGGAGCATTGATCATAGTGCAGTTGGGAGTTCCACATCTTTTCCTTGGATTTTTGTCAAAACCGTTACGTTCAGGAGTAGGTAGAAGAGAGTACTGAGGTTTTCACCTAAATACAAAGCAGCCACATCTCATTGTGCTGTATGTGCTGCTCAACTCTTTCCTTGAAATCCTTTACTTAAAAACAATGAAATTTCTCAGGTTTTTATGAAGTCTCCAAAATAGTGACACAACTCTCACAAAGAGAACTTTCCTAGTTATGTCCTCAATCTTATCTCTCAAAAGAATGTATGAACCAAGTACCTAATTCAACAGGAGAGCTAAGATAAAATCTTATAAGCAAAGTTCTACAGCTCTTGAATCAACAGTGTAGCATATGGAAGTTTGTGTGTGTATCTGTGTCTGTATGTGCACACACATGCTCTGAGAACGGAATGTTCTTCTCTGTTCACCTAGCTTCTATTGCCGTTGTGATAGCTACTCAAAAAATTTTTTTTATTTCATTCACTCTGGCTACTGAGAATAGATCTCTTATTTAACAATTGTCTTGAATAAAGAAGAGAAGTACAATGAAATCTGGAATGTACTCAGGATAGGCATGTGAACCATTGGAACCTTTGTCACAACATGTCCACAGATGATAGT
This sequence comes from Aplodontia rufa, assembly GCA_004027875.1. Classification (NCBI taxonomy): domain Eukaryota; kingdom Metazoa; phylum Chordata; class Mammalia; order Rodentia; family Aplodontiidae; genus Aplodontia; species Aplodontia rufa. Next base: position 1,379 of record PVKS010007218.1, on the reverse strand, counting down.
ATGCAAAAATCGATTGCACTAAGCCAGAGCAGAGACAACTGGAGGCAAGACATATGTAAACATGTTTAAATTGAGAAGCACTCCAGTGGAGCTTACACTGTTTTTTGACATATTATAAATATATCCTTGGCTATTGCTTGTAATAGCATAAATACTTCTTCCTTTTCTTTTGTAACGCAAATTTAAGCACATCCAATAACCATCTCTCAAGGACAACAAAGAAGATGTAAAGGGCATCAATTAAAAGCAGCAATATTTAGTTTGGATATATTTACAAAGCCAAGTCTGCAAAATTTACCATGGAATTAGAGAAAAATCTGATTAAGAAAATGTTAGGTTGATTCCAGGAGGCTGGGGACAGAGCATCAGGTATCCCACACCCTCAGGCAACTGGATGGGGCAGCTCATCAGGCAGCTAGCATATTGGAGAGAACAATCAATCAGGGCTGGCAGACAAGCCCCAATGGCATCTTGCAATCACCCTGTGATCAATGGAGTCACCAGCCAATCCCCAAAGGACAAGGCCCCCAAACTTCATCTGCCCACCCCAGAATATAAAGTTGCTGCACAGCCAGAACCGCATGCCACCTCCCCTGCCTGCCCTCACCCTGGCAGGCCAGTGAATCTGGTCCAAGAGATGCCAATCCCAATAAAAAAGTTTCTCAGCTGCTTTTAGGCCTGACTCCTTTTCGAACATCTTCACCTGAACATTTGGTGCCAAACACCCACATTTCCAAATTTTGTACATTTGGTTCTGAAACCCAGGAGAGTTTTCAGATCTCCCCCATTGAGGCTGAGGTTCACCCTCTTCCCCAGATGAACCAGGAAGCTTCTGCACCAATTTCTTTCCCTTCATGTGGGCGGCCAGAAGTGGGGTAAGTTCCCTTGCAGTTCCCTTGACCTTTCAGTTACACTCTCCATCAGGGAGTCTGTAAGTTGTGCAAGCCACAGACCCCCCCCATTCCTCTTTCTGCTCCTGTTCCTCCCTAAGTAATATTGAAGACCATGGGAAATGATATTCCTTTAAAGGGATCTGTCAGTAAGTCTCATGCACCACAGAACCCCCCCACCCATTCTGTTCTGTGTCCCCATAGGCTGAGGAGATGTCCCCACCAGACTCTCTCAAGGTTTATGCTGTAAGCAGCTGATTTTTACTTGATACTTTAGGGACTTTCGACTTTCAAATCCTCACTAATTTATTTTTTTTTATTTTTTTTTATTAGAAGAATATAGAAATACAGTTGAGGGAGAAATAGTATCAAAACATTATCAATCAATGGATATAAACTTTGTTATTGAGGGTAAAAACCAGATCATGGATAACCACCTTGGATTTTACCTTTTGCAGTTTCCCCCAGAAGAACTCATGTGTTAAATGG
>PVKS010007217.1:0-74016 GCA_004027875.1 Aplodontia rufa | reverse complement strand
GAGGAAAAGAGAGAGAAAGAGGGGGAGAAAGAGAGAGGGGGATGAAGAGAAGAGGAGGAAGAGAGGGAGAAGGTGGAACAAGAGGGGGAAGGAATCAAGGGAGAGGAAGAGAGAGGGAAAGAGAGGGAGAGGAAGAGAAAGGAGGATAAAGAGAGGGGACAAGAAGAGAGGGAGAGGAAGGAGGGGAGGAAGGGTAGGAAGCAAAGGAGAGGAAGAGAGGGGTCCTAGAGGTACTGCTGCTTGGTTGTGAGCTGCCTTAATCCATAGGACAGAAAGGGGCCTCCCTGCTCCCACTCAGGGACAACTCACCAGCTGGGTGTATCCAAGAAGAGGTGTGGCTAAGAGCAGAGGGCACCGTGAGCAGAATCCTGGCTAGCCCAGTGCCTGGAGCAGGTAGCTTTATTCAGAGGGCGCATTACACTTCTTTTCCAGCAGGCCTTTTCTGCCCCCATGGTCACGTGATGGAAGTCTCCTTCACAAGGTCACACAGACCTTTATGCCAGGGACTTGGCTGGGCTGACCCTTGATGTGGTCCAGGTTCCACCCACTGGTTCCCATGGCAGCCCCTGGGGCTGGCACAGTCCCCCTGCACCCTTTATTTCTGCTCTCCAGGCAGAGATGAATGTGTTTCACTGAGACACGCTGGCTCCTGGCAGTTATGGTGACAGTTTCTTTGTGCACACTGCAAAAAGTACCAGAGTACTTTGAAAACACAGCTTCTTAAACTACAAACCCATATCAAGTCATTAGGTTTCAAATCCTGGTGACTCACTTGTCTTGGCTTCTGTGAATTTGTGATAATTCACAGAAACTATCACCTGTGAAGTCAATAACTTATTTTTAATGGGTTGAGAAACTTTCCAAACTATTTAAATTTAATTTCAAAGTAATCAACAGAGTTATGGAAGTTGGTTCAACTGGATTGAACCCTCTGTGTTTTCTTTTTGTATGAAGAAAAATGCTGAGCCAATTTTGCCATTTGGAGGTTTCTTTTTTTTTTTTTTAAGAGAAAGGGATAGGAGAAGGAGAGGAAGAGAATCAACTTTATTTTTTAATCTGGGACTTGTTTCTCTGACACTTAGTTGTGTAATTGGTGCTGGGGTTTGAACTCAGGTTCTCACACATGCCAGGCAATCACTATAACCACTCAGCCATTGCTCCAGCCCCCATTTGGGGCCTTTTAAAAGTTTCTCTCTACTAAGGGATACAAACATGCTGGAGGGTGCAACTTGTACTCCTCAAGGCTCAAGGAAGCAGTGTAGCAGCACCTCCTCCTTGCTGGAAGAAGTCCTATACTCAAAAGATCTTCAAACCTCCAGTGCCCTTCCTCCCTCTGTTCACTGAGTCCTACTTATGCCCTGACATTTACACAGCCTTCAGGAAACATTTATGAAGTGAACAGCACAGGCCACTGTCCTTCCCATGTGCAGGTACATTCGGACAGGAACACACGCATGCAATGAATGAGATGTCTAACAAATTCCACTTGACCTTCTCTACCCATGAAGAGAAATGGGGAAGGAGGCACAAGAGTCAAGGCATGCTGAAACAAGGAGGGCAGGCAGAAAGGGTGTAGGTATCGCAGGTGCAAAGGCCTGGGGGTGGCCTGGGCAAGGCTGGAGGAAGGGGACACATGACTCTGAGAAGTGGGGCACAGGGGCATAAATGACTATGGGTCCTAGGGGTGGCTTGTCTTTGACTCAGCAGACCTGCTAGAGGGGTCTAGTGAAGAACAGATTGGGAGGAGAAGTAGGCGCTGCCTGGCACCAAGGTGGCAGCACAGGAAGTGGTGAGAAGGGGCCCAGCTCTGGACAGACTTGGATGAGCCAACACCATTGCTCGTAGTGGCCAAGAAGGGAGCTAGGCTTGGAGCTAGGCTTGGAGCTACGGTCTTGCTTTTCATTTAGCCAAGCATGTGGGTATCACAGTAGTCTGGATCCAGGAATGCTGCTCAGGTTGGTGGAGTTTAGGGACAGTCCTGCCCAGCAGTAACTTCCATCACATACCACCCCTGGTGGGAAGCCAAACTGGCCCACTCAATCCCCATGTCAAATGCCCTGGTCTCTCAGGATATCTCTCCCCACCAACTCAATACACCCCTGGGATCTTTCTTGTGTGTACTACTAGGACGAGACCCCAATGGAGGCTTGGCAGGTCTCCACAAATGCTCACAGAATGGGTCACTCATCCGCATCCCTCAGAAAGAAGGCTGTCGATCAGAATGCCAGAATGTCAATCAGAATGTCTGGTCTGGTAAAGATCTCCTGATATGAACTAAGCTGAACCGTTGGCCAACATAGCAGAACACATATTGCCTACTGTGGCATGCAGAATATTCCCATAAGACTATTTGTAGGGGAAAGAAAGCCTCAATAATTGTCAAAGACTGAAATGTCCAGATATTATTCCCTGACCATTACCAAATTAAACTGAAAAACTCCAAAATATTTAGAAATTAAATAATCTACCTCAGAAATAAACCAACAAAACAAAAAGCCCTGTGGGCCAAAGAAGAAATCACAAAAAAATTGGAAACTGAAAATGAATGTCAAATTTTGTAGGATGCAGCTAAATCAGAGCTTAAATATAAATTTAGTTTTGAATGCTTACATTTTAAAAGAAAGTTCCCAATTTAGTTGTATAATTTTCCACCTGAAGAAGCCAGTAAAAGCCTAAATTAATGAAAAAGATAGATTAGAAATAACAATCACAAATAATTGAAATAATAAAGACAAACACAAAAATGCAATGAAACCTGGAAGTGTTTTTAAAATAACAAAATCAATGAACCTTAAGTCAATCTAGGAAAACAAGAAAGATAACTTACATAAGGGCCCTCCGCACCACACATCACAGACAGCAAAAGGAAACCACGGAAGCATGCACAACTTCGTGCCAGTAATTAGACATGCTGGAAGAAATGAACAAATTCCTTAAAAGACAGAATCATCTAACTTGGACAGCCCTGCATCAACTGCAGAAGCTCAATTTATCAGTTAAAACCATCCCACAAAGAAATCCCCAGGCCCCAGTGGGTTCCCAGGCGTGAGTCCCACCAGCCCTACAGTCTCCACAGGAGGAGGGTCGCCCCCTTGTCCTGGACCCAGGCATCGCTGGCCAGAGGCCTCCTGGGACCCTGGGAGAGCAAAGAGGAATTGGCCCCTGGACCACGAGGCAGAGAAGGCGTGACTGCGATCGTCCCGCCCCCGGATCCGCCCCCAGGGATCCAGGCCCCTCCCCTGGACCACAGGCTCCGCCCCCAGCCGGATGCACCTACCAGGAGTGACGTCACTCTGCAGGGCGTGGGATCTCCCTCAAAGCTAACCGACGCCAACCGTCGCAGGAGCGATGAGCGCCAAGGGAGGCAACGCAGACGCAGGCGCAAGCTTGGCGCCTCCATTGGCCAAGAGCGGCGGCCACGCAGTCGCGTATGCAGCAATCCCATTGGTCGCGCTCTGTGGGCAGCGCTCCCATTGGCTGAGAGCTGCGGCCGCGTGCGGCGCCTCGGACTGCAAGCTAGGGCAGCGCGGCGGCCATGCTGCGCCTCGCGGCCAAGCTGGTGGCTTTCTTTTGGAGGAGGGAGGACGTTCCCGAGGAGGAGGCCGGGCAGCCGGGGTCAGAGCTCGCGGAAGGTGCGCGTGGGGCGGGCGGGCGCCCCCCAGGCGCGGCGCGGAGGCCCGGCTTGGAGAGCTGTGACCAGCGTGACCTATGACCCCACTGGGCCGCCGCGCTCCCGGCATGCGCGGGGGACCAGGGCGGGGCAGCGGTAGCCCAGCCTTGGGTGCCCTGCCTCACCTGCCCTCCAGCGCGATTGTGCCTCCGCTTCAGCTTGGCGGTCTGTTCCCGGTCTTTCCAGCGGGACCAGGGCGACCTTTTAGGCTTATGCAGATTGCATGGTTTGGGCAGGGGTTCTTCCCTCTCTTCCAGTCAGCACCACCGTCCTCATTCTGTCTTGCTCCAGGCGAGGAGATGACCCGTCTGTGCACTTCTCTGCCTTGTCTCTTTCCCTGCTCCAGAAAACGTTATCCAACCCCCTTAAAGTGCCCCTTTAGAATGTGATGAAATCACTCCACCTTTCTTGGATTCTTTACCTTCTTGTGCAGTTAATTCTGGCAGACTGCCCCTCCCTAGTGCAGTTTTCTCCTAAGGTTACAGATACTCCTCCCTATTCCTTCTGTACTGGAATCGAGTTCATGTGGTTGGGGATTTAGCTCAGTGGCAAAGTGCTTGCCTAGCGCGCGCAAGGCCCCGAGTTCGGTCCTCAGCCCTGAAAAAAAAGAAGAATCGAGTTCAGGGTAGTGGTTCCCAGTTGCTTTCTCTAACCTCTAAAAGGATGAAATTCTCCACAAGAGAAGCGAAAAATAACAATAGAAATGGAGCCAGTTGGGGTCAGCAGGTAAAGGCCATTGTTATGCAGATATGCTAAGGTCTGTAGCCATCTGTCAGCTGGAGCAGCTTGCTTCTTCCATCCGGTCACACGTGGAATGGACTTTCAGTACAGCTTGCACTCCAGCTATGTGCAGCATTAAGACTCCACAGCACCTGCAGTTCTCAGTGGTTCTCTGAGTGGAGGAAGGCCTACACAGCTTTTGGGCCATGCCCTCTGTCTTGTTGAGACCTTACCCAGTCTCCCAAGGCTGCTACTGCTGCTTTTGCTGGTCATGACAGAAGATGATAGTAACAGCACAGGTTAGATGCTCCTGAAAGTCCCAGCAGTTTCCTTGGCACCCTCACTCATGCCCTCCACTCAGAGGTCCAGGCATGGCATATGCATTGGCACTTAACTCTCCAGCAGCTCTTATGGGTGGTGATGAATGCTGTCTTTATTTCACAGATGAGAATTGACAGGGTAGTTAGGGACTGAGCCCAGGTTGACACACGGCAGTAGACGAACTAGGAGTCAAACCCAGGCAGTTTGAGTTCTCCCTACCACATCCACCGCCTGTGCCCCTCTGAATATGGGCCTCTGCTCCAGAAACACTGTATTCCAGACACTCCACTCCCTGGCAGGGTTTCCATTTCATCACATTCAGCCCCTTAGGTTCCTGACACCCCCCCCCCCCACTGATGTTCGTGCTCTGCCTATCCCTGGTAGAGCAGAGATAGTAGAGGACTTGTTTTTGTGGCCAACATGACCTCTTTACTTACCTGTTTCAGGTGACACTAGGCTGAAGACTGTGCAGGGTGTTGTGACAAGGTACTGCAGCGATTATGGCATGATAGATGACCTCATCTACTTTTCCAATGAGGCTGTGACCAGCAAAGTGCTTCTGAATGTCGGACAAGAAGTCATTGCAGTTGTGGAAGAAAATAAAGTATCAAATGGATTGAAAGCAATCAGAGTGAGTCAGGGTTCAGTCAGGAATTGTTTCTGTGCATGCTGCAGCCCCACATTTGTTAACCTCAAAGAGAGTCTACCTGAGAGGGGGAGCTTTTGTTTTTATTTTCAGTCTTTAAAAAACAAATGGGGGCTCAGTGGGAGGGCTCTTGCCTGCACCATGCACCAGGACCTGGATTCAGTCCCTAGCATCACATACACAAAGAAGTGGAGGAATACACAAATAAGTGGAGGAAAAACAAAAACCAGAAGAAAAAGTAAAAATTTTTTCTCTCTTTTACTGTCTCTCTTTAAAAATTGTGTTAATAAATGGGGTCATCATAAATCATTCAAACGCTTTTTGAATTTACAATTCAAAAAGTAAAGTTTACCTATAAATTTACACCAGAATACTGTTGAGAATTCTTTGTTCTTCCAGCCATTTAAAATTTATTTTTTTAAATATATTTTTGGTACCAGGGTTTGATCCCAGGGGCATTTAACCACTGAGCCACATCCCCAGCTGTTTTATTCTTTTTTTGTGTGGGGGATAGAGAATCAATTTCATTCATTCATTTTTCCATCTGGTCTTTGTTTCTCCAACACCCAACTGTGTATGTGGTGCTGGGGCTTGAACTAGGGTCCTCGCTCATGCTAGACAAGTGCTCCAACTGCTGAACTACTGCTTCAGCACCCCCCAAGATCATCTTTTACTTTCTTTTATGATTTCATTTTATACAGTTAAGTGTGTCTATCTTTTTTTGGATGGATTTTGAACTGTGAGAATCCTTCGAGAGGATTATTCCACTTTTTATCACAAATATTCACCCAAGATTTCCCTCTGAAAATCAGTTGTTTATTTACATTTAAATTTTTAATCTGCCTGGAATTTGTTGTGTCCAACAGACTGCCGGATGTTCCTTTTCTAATGGCTGATCAGTCACCATACTGAGAAATCCACTTTCCCCCTGCTGATTTGGAAGGTTCCTTTTGGTAAACCAGAATCCCATGTACTGTGGTGTGGGCCCTGATGTGGGTCCTGTGAGTCCCTGTGGCATAGCCACTACTAAATACCTTTATTTGTAAGTGGACTTCTCTTGACTTTCACTCATTCTAGATGAGTTTTAGATATTTTTGTTGTTAATTCTCTGCTCAGATTGCTTTTGACTGGACTGAGTTTGTGGATTCCATAACATTTGAGTCATCATAGGCTGCTTCAACTATATATTGTGTCTGTTCAGTTATTTAGATGTTTTTTAAAATTCTTTTCAGGGGCTGGAGTGGTGGCTCCGCAGTTACGGCACTTGCCTGGCACGCGCAAGTACACGGGTTCAAACCCCAGCACCCATGTACACAACTAAGTCAGAGCAATGAAAGCCTTGTGAAAACTCAATAAAAATTGATTCTCTCTGTTTCTCTGTCTCTCTCTCTCTCTCTCTCTCACTGTCCTTCTCTCTTTAAAAAAATTTTTTTCACAGTTTAATAGTTCTTTTTCATTTATGCTATGCAAGCTTAAGTTTATTTCCAGTAAGTCTTGAATTTGTTCCATTATCAGTACAATTATTATTATTTCAGTATCAGAATTTAACCCAGGAGTGCTTTACCACTGAGCCACATTCCCAGCCCTTTTCTTTCTTTCTTTATTTTTTTTAAGAGGGACAATGAGAAAGAGAGAACCAATTTTATTTAGTTTTTCATGTAGCTTCATTGCTCCAACACTGTATGTGTTGCTGGGGTTCAAACCCATGGACTTGCAAGGCAAGTGCTATAACCGCTGAGCCACTGTTCCAGACCCCTTTTCATTTTTTATTTCATTTCATTTTATTTTTTGAGAGTAGAAAAGAGAGAGAAAAAAAAGCCTATTTTTTCACCTGGATTTTGTTTTTACAGCACTTAGTTTTTTGTGTATGTGGTGCTAGGGTTTAACCTGGGACCTTGCTCATGACAGGCAAGTGTTCTGCTGAGCCACTACTCCAGTCCCTTATTTTTTATTTTTGAGACAGGGTCTTGTTAAATGCTTAGGGCCTTGCTAAGTTGCTGGCCTCAAACTTATGATCCTCCTGCCTCAGCCTCCCAAGTTGCTGGGATTACAGGTGTGTGCCACCATGCCAGCTCAGTATAATTTTACATAGTATTTTCAAATGAATCTTTTTCTTTCTGCATAGGAATACTATTGATTTTTTTAATTTAATTTGTAAGCTGGCAAACTTATTGAGAGTTTAACTACTTTGTAGAAATGCTTCAGTTGTACTTTATGATTATTATAGTTAGTATCATCTCAGTGTTTAACATCTAATTCTTTAGTACATATAAAAATACAATAATTCGGAGCTGGAGCAGTGGCTCAGCAGTTACAGCGCTTGCCTGGCATGCACAAGTACACGAGTTCAATCCCCAGCACCACATACACAACAAAGTGTTCGAGGAATGAAAGTCACATGAAAAAACTAAATAAAGATTGCTTCTCTCTCTCTCTCTCTCACTCTCACTATACCCTTTCTAAATAAATAAATTAATTAAATAATTCAGATTCTAGAAATATGTTGTTCAGTGTGTGGCTATTTGAATTTATTAAAACTGAGGTAAAATTTAAAATTAGTTCCTCAGTTTCATTAGCCATATTTATCAAGTGCTATTTGTAGCCATTAGCTGCCAAATCAGGTGGCATAAGTAGAGGACATGCCTGTCATAGCAGAAGGTACTTTAGGCAGCTGTCCCAGGCTCTGCACTGTATCTCATTTCTCACCCTGAGTCTTTTACCCATGATGTAATGTCTCTCCATCTGTTTAGGTTCTTCATTTCTTTCATCAGTGGTGTTTAGTTGTCAGTGTAAAATCTTTCATCCCTTTGGTTGTTTCTTAAGTATCCTCTTCCTTTGATACTTGATTTCCTCTTCGGATTCTTCATAGCAGTCTCATAAAAATGAAGCCAACTTTTGTGCATTGACTTTGTGTTTTACTACTTTGCTGAATTCATTGATCAGCTCTACTGTTGGGTTTGTTTTGATGGGGTAGGGATAAAGCATTGAGTCTAAAGCAGTCCCTTATGAATACAGGTGCATGACCCATTAGCTTCCAGAGCCCTCACCTGTTGTCTTTCTAGCATCTTTAGATATTTACACATAAGATGAAACCATCGGTGAACAGAGATGATTTTACTGCTTCTCTAATTTGGATGACTTATTTTGTCTTCTTGCCTAATTGCTTTGGTGAGGACTTCCAGTACTGTGTTGAACAGAAGAGGTGAGAGTGGGAGTCCTTGTCTCATTCCTGCTTGTCTTTCCACATTGGGCTGATGTTAGCTGTGGACTTTCCTTTTATGATCTTTATCACGTTGAGGAAGTTTCCTTCTGTTCCTGGCTTGTTATGCTCAGTTCTGTCAGATACTTTTTCTGCATCAGTTGACATGATTGCATGATTGTCTTCTTCTAATCAATGTGGTGTGTTCTACTAACTGAATTTGAGATGCTGGGCCTCTCTTGCATCCTGGGATAAGTCCCACTTATCCTTTCGATATTCTGCTGCATTTGATTGGCTCTTTTGGTGAAGATTTTCATCTGTATTCATAATGTATTGCTATAGACTGGATGTTTGTGTCCTCCAAAGTTTCTAAGTTGAAATTGAATCCCTAAGATGACAAATGGTATTAATAGGTGGGGCCTTTGGGAAGTGAGGGGGTCATGCGGGTAGAGTCCTCAGGAGTGGGATTCCTGGCCTTGGAGACACCAGGGAGCTCCCTTCTCCCTCTACCATGAAAGGGCATAATAAGAAGGTCCTGGGTGTGGATCAGGAGCAGGTCTTCACCAGACGCTGAAACTGCCTACTGTGGTCTTGAGCTTCCCAGCCCAAATGGCCTGGAGTTTGCTTGGGTTGTTCTCCTTTTATAATGCTTTAAGGTGGTTTATGGTTTGTCTGTCTTGCAGGTGGAAGCTGTCTCTGATAAATGGGAGGACGACAGCAAAAACTATGGCCGAGGGCTATCAGACTCCAGCCCGCGAGTGCTGATTGGCTGCGTAACTTCCCTGATGGAAGGCACTGGCTATATTAGTCAGACCACATTCTTCTCTCTGGAGAGCGTTTGTGAAGGTAGCTGAAGGGGTTTCTGTTTTACCTTTAAAATCGGGCTTTGCATTTTTTAAAACTTTCCACGGATTGGCTTTGAGATGGCGACATGCATTCTTGAAAGGGTCAAGCTCAGACTTGCCACTGCTGGTGCTAGCCTTGTTCAGGGGCTCTTGGGTGCTAAACCTGGGCCCTGTGTGAAATCAACAGGCAGCAGCCTGGGATTTTTAAATCTCTCTTCTGCTAGCGGAACTCTTAGTTCTGGGGAAAGTTGCCTGTGATTGTTTAGGCCCCCAACCACACCAGCAGGAGAACCCTCCCAGGGAGGCTGTGCGGGGAGAGGTCTCCAGAGGAAGAAGATGGGGAGTGTTCCATGGCGCAGATGTCAATGGGAGTTACGGAAAAGAAGGTTTTCCTAACCCTAAACCCTGCAGACTGAGGGAGAGTCATGCTAAGAGAAGTCAGAATTGCAGCTGGGCGTGGCAGCATGTAATCCCAAATCCTTGAGGAGAGGCTGGAGGATGGCAAGTTGAAGGCCAGTCTGAGCAACTTAGGATCTTTGTCTCAAAGGCTGGGGAGAGGCTGGGGTTGTAGCTTAGTGGTAGAACACTTGCCTAGCATGTGCAAGTCCTTGGTTTTGGTCCCCAGCACCACACATACAAATTGCAGTTGACACACTAATGAAATCTAATAACCTTAGCAAAAGAGCGTCGTTGTTGTTGTTTTTTAAGAGAGAAAGAATCAATTTTATTTAATTTTTCATCTGGACTTTGTTTCTCCAACACTTAATTGTGTATGTGATGCTGGGGTTCAAACCCAGGTCCTCACATGCCAGGCAAGTGCTCCAACTGCTGAGCTACCACTGCAGTCAATCCCCAAAAGAGCATTCCTGAAACAGAAAAATTCGGTGGGGAACAAACGGTGACAGTAGGAATGAAAGGGAGGTCAGAAGACTCCTCAGAGCTGGGAGTGCAGCCTGTGGGCACGCAAGGCAGAGCTCCCCTCTCAGGGATGACATGCCCATGTCCCCAGAGCACTTGGCTCACAACCACAATTTAAAGGTGAAGAAAGGAAGTGAGGCTGTTTGTCCCCTTGTGGAAAGACGGAGATGCCGCTTCCTTCCTGACGTCAGTCCCACCAGTGTTAGTGCCCATTCTCGGACCCTGCTTCACAGGCCTGTGTTCTGATGGGGATACAGCACTTTCCTTCTGCCGAGTGCTGTGGGAGGCTGGGTAGGGAAGATCCCTTTCTAGTGCCCAAGGGGCTGGGGCAGAGCTGGGTGCCCTGGGAGGTCCCATCCCTGGGCAGCAGAGGTGAAAGTGCAGCTGCAGCCTGGAAGGTGAGTGAACACAGCAGTGACTCAGGAGGGAGGCTCAGTGCTGAAGGGGAAGGCGGCAAGGGGAGGTGAGGCCTGTGCACACCTGAGCCCCTCCTGGCTTGTGGAGGATGGCATGGCGGAGCTGGGAATCTTAACTTCAGAAGTGTTCTGGGTGCTTAAGCTGCGTTTTACTTAATGCCCCAATCAGCAGTTTGGGAAAAGGTGGCTGAATGGAGCAGCAGCAGTTTGAATCAGGCTTCTGATCCATTGGTGCTCTGACAACAGGTCCAAATTGGTGGTTGGTGGTGCTGTCCTGTGGGGAGTGTGATAGCATCCTGCTCTACACATGTGCATGACAACCTAGAATGTCTGGGGACATTGCCACATGTTCCCTGGGGGACAGAATGGCCCTTAGGTGAGATCCACTGGCTCAAAGGTATGGCTCAAACTCTGCACGGAGGCCTAAAGGTCCTGGCAAAGCTCCCTCAGCCTGAGTCAAGTGCCAGCCCCAGCCCCATGGGGGTTGCCCTGTCTCATGTGTCTCTGCAGCAGCCAGTGCAGCCACTCCAGGGGCCTGCTGTCATCTCTGATGTTGCCAAGGTCCGCATGCCAAAGCTCAGTAGCCTGTTCCTGGCACTTGTTCTCTCCCTATCCCACCCCTGCCCTCTGGCCCCCACCCCAAGGTTGGAGCCCTGTATCCTGCTAGCTGGATGGTCTCTGAAGCCTTCCCCATCTGCCCACTCTGCGCTTTCCCTGCTTGCCCATCATGTCAAGCCTTGCAGCATATGCTTGAGGACAGCACCAGCAGAGTTGGACAGGTGGCAGGGAGCAAGGCTGGGAAGGCACTTCCTGCCTGGTGCCCTGAAGGTGGCTCTCACATGGAGGTATTGTGGCTTCAATGGGGCAGTCCTCATCTGACTGTGCCCATGCCAGTACGTGTGCAAGAAGTGTAGGATGCCTAGATGAATCAGATGAAACCATTGTGAAAACGTTGGAGCATCAGCTGACAAATTGGCTTTATTACGTTAGTGGACCTTTAAAGTATTATTCAGAAGCTATTTTCAAAAGCCTTTCTAGCACAGCTGGAGCAGTGGCTCAGAGGTTATAGTGCTTGCCTGCAACGTGCAAGGACCCAGGATCAAACCCCAGCACCACGTACAAAACTGAGTGTCGGAGAAACAAAAGACAGATGGAAAAATAAATAAAATTGATTCCCTCAAAAGTCTTTCTAAAAAAAGAAAAATATCTGAATATTAAAACAGTTTTAATATTGATTCTCTGGATGTGACATTCTTTTTTTTTTTTTTTTTTTGAGAGGACAGTGAGAGAGAGAGAGACAGAGAGAATCAATTTTTATTGAGTTTTTCACATGGCTTTCGTTGCTCTCATACTTAGTTGTATACATGGGCTGCTAGGGTTTGAACCCGTGTACTTGCGCATGCCAGGCAAGTGCCGTAACCATGGAGCCACGGCTCCAGCCCCCTGGATGTGACATTCTGGATACATAGTAATATACTTTATTTTCTTAACATTGCTAATGCTGTGTCACTGTTCTTTCCTTAAAATGAGTATTTTTCAATACGATCTTGATTTTATTATTTCACATGATTGCCTGGGATCTTCAGAGTTATGTTTTATGGTTTGTGAATTAGAAAGTGCAGACCCCTTGGTTGACTCTTTGCTGTAGGCTGTTGTATTTTTAGTTGAGAAAGAAGTTGTAAGCTCAGAAAACTTTGCTAAATGCAGGATATTCCCAGTTTTGGATTTGCTTTGTTAGCTGTTGAAATGTACAACTCTTTCAGCACAAGTGTTTCCACAAGTACTGTCTTTTGCCTCTATTCAGAGTATGTAGATGTTTAAGTATTTTTACAAATGAGCACTTGGCTAGTTAGTAGTCTCTTGATTCTGTTGAACATGTAGGCCTGCCCAATTAGCTTCATCCCAATACAGAATTTTGACTTTCCCAATTCAAAGTAACAGCTTTGTTGAAAACTGTCTCCTGAGGTAGGGTGTCCTCATGGGCAGTTACAGAACTACATTAAATGTGCACCATGTGAGCTCCCTGGGTCTGATTTGTTCTCTTCGCCCTTGATTCTGTGTCTTCCAGTTTGCAAGCTTTTTCTCAATAGCTACAATTTGTAGAAGCTATCAAGAACTGACAATTTTTGGTTCCATATTTATTAGAGACTTTTTTTTTTTTTGGAAGGAATCCCACCGTGGTGTTGTTTTTTTTTAATTGGGTTAGTATCATCTTACATAATGAAGGGATTTCTTAGTTCACATTCATACATGCATGCATTTAACAGTTGTTTAAACCCGATCCTTGTCCAGGATCTCCCCCTTCCCCCACTCCCCAATCTCTGTGACTCCTCTGTAGTCCCCCAAGTTACAGGCATAAATGACCATACACATGTAATTTAAACATTGAAATTACTAGATTTATACGCCTGCATGGGTATTTGGGGCTCTCTTGGGAATCAACTGTACTCTAGCACCTGTTCTACTTTTCAAGCTTAAATTTTTTTCATTACCAGGGACCGAATCCACAGCCTCGCACATGCTGGGCAGGCACTCCATCACTGAGCTACATCACCAGCCCCTTTGTAAAATTTCATTTTATTATTTTGATGCAGGGTCTCAATAAGCTGTCCATGCTGACCCTGAACCTACAATCCTCCTGCCTCAGCCTCCCTGGCAGCTGGGGCCACAGATGAGTGCCATCACACTCAGCAATTACTTTTTTAAAAAAGAATTTATTGCCAGGGATGATGGCATACACCTGCAATACCAGCGGCCTGGGAGGATGAGGCAGGAAGATCACAAATCAAAAGCCAGCCTCAGCAATTTAACAAGACCCTGTCTATTGGGGAAAAAAGAAAAAAAAAAAGCTGGGGATGTAGCTCAGTAATTATTAGAGACTTTGACTAAAGATTTCTAGTTGATTTTGAACAAAGTATAACCAAAATTTAGAAGTCTCACTTAAAAAAAAATGAAACGAGTGCCAGGGTGGGGCCCAGGAGATGGCTTGCTTGTGCCAAGCCCAGGTGGCAAGAAACAGAAACAGCGCTGCTGGAGCTGCTGCACACTGTCCATGTCAGCCTCATCAGAGTTGCCTGCTCAAATAGGCGTGTGCTGTGGACCCTGTGACCATGCAGGTCTCAGCTGGCCATCAGCACACTTGGAGGCAAGGACTTGTGTGGCCGTCAGCTGCAGGTGCACTCTGTCCATAGGTTTCCTGACACACAGGGACCTTAGGTTTGTTATGGTGCTTACTAAATCAAAATGTATTATGTTACCACCTTGAAAACAAATACTTTTATCTCCAGTGGTTTTTTCTTTCCGTTTTAGAGAGAGAGAGAGTGAGAGAGAACTAATTTTACTTAATTTTTCCATCTGACCCTTGTTACTCCAACACTTAATTGTATATGTGGTGCTGGGGTTTGAACCCAAGTCCTGTGCATGCCGGGCAAATGCTCCAACCACTAAGCCACTGCCCCAGCCTCTCCAGTGTTGTTTTTTTTTTTTTTTTTTAAGAAAAGGACAGTGAGTGAGATAGAAAGAGAGAATCAGTTTTATTTAGTTTTTCATTTGGTTCTCATTGCTCCAACACTTTGTTGTGTACATGGTATTGGGGTTTGAACGTGCATCCTTGTGCATGCCAGGCAAGTGCTGGAACCATTGAAACACCACTCGAGCCCCTCCAATATTGTATTTTTAAACTGGATTTATAGTGGCATTCATAGTATCACCTGATGTTTCTCCTGCAACAACGTACTCTTCTGAAACCTTTTATTTCCACAGTTCTGATGGGGAAAAATACCATTACTTAGATTTAACCTACTGTTTTCTTAAGACAGAAGGGGACAGTGAGAAAGAGAGAGAAAGAGTCATTTTCGTTTAGTTTTTTCATTTGGGTTTTGTTGCTCCAGCACTTTGTTGTGTACATGGTGCTGACGTTCAAACTCGCGTCCTTGCACATTCAAGGCAAAAGTGGTAACTGCTGAGCCACTGCTCCAGCCCCTGTTATTTTCTTTAAAGTAACTGGTTTTGGATCTAGTACATTAGCAGCTATTGCTTCACTTTTCTTGTGTGTGTCCAGGAAATTTTCAAATAAAACTTAGCATGATCAGGGTTAAGACAATTATTTGACAAAGAAATCACCGTTCACAAGGCTGCTGCCTTGTGCAGGTATCTCCAGCTGCACTGTTGAGTAGTGGCTGTAGGGTGCTGTCTTCTTAAAGTACCGACCCATCTGGAAGTCACTGCTGCAGCAGGTCAGTCTCTTCTGTTTTGAAACAGGCAGTAGCGTCACTGAGGCTCATGTGTGTAGAGGAGACGTCAACAGATGAGTGGACTCGGTCATGTGTTTGTTACCAACTTTTTTGAGACGCACACTCAGTGTTCCGTTTTACCCTTTGCTGTAAAATGTGTGCTGTGAAGTGGCACAAAGGTTGCAGCCAGATGTAGCTTGAGCCCTCGTGTGGCAGCCTGCATTACTCCCTGCATCTTCAGGACAGCTTCCCCACTTCGTGTCACTGAATCTGCAATTCCCACCAGCCCTGCCAGCTGGAGCTGAGCAGCCCCCCCCCTGTGTCCTGCAGGCCAGGCCTGGATATAACACACCTCTGTGCAGGCCAAGAGACTCCTAGGCTGTGTGTGTCACCAACAGGGAGGTAGCACAAATGTTGTATCTGGAGGAACCTGGAGGGAGGGCCAGCTCTTGCTGCTTTTTGCTCAGGTGTGCTGGCTAGGTGAAGCTGTCCAGGGCACCGTGCCCACACCTGCCAGAACAGGCAGTGCACACTGGAGGCTGCACTTCAGCTCACATCACTGTAGTGCCCATTTATTATTATTTTTAAAATGGCAAATGGTTTCCTAGTCGTTTGTCCAAGATCAACTGTTCTTACCAGGTCAGTACCTCGTGCGTCCTGTGTCCGGGAGCAGTGTGTTAGGTGGGCTTTTGGAATTTGAGGTGGAACAGGAGCTTGCTCTGTCCACTCCACACATCGACTTGGCATTGCAGCCTCTCCAGGAATTGGCAGTCCTGTTGGGGAATTCTCAAAACTGGCAAAGCTCTAGGGATGTGAATAGGTGGGGTACTACCTGGACCGACCATGCTGCTACAGTTCTCTCTGGGGCCATCCTTCCCTCCCTTCCTTTGTCGGTGGGCACAGTCACCTCTGACACAGCTCCATTTAGCTGGGGCTCATCTGGAAGAGGATCAGGCTGATGGACATGTTTCTAATGGAAGTCAATCGTGTTTTTAAGACGTTCAGGTGTTGTCTGGTAGAATGCAAGGATTTACTTCACCGTGTCAACCTCAGAGTGAGCTGTACACTTGGATGGTGTAGTTTTCTCCGTGCCATTTCAGGTTTCCAGCCGTGCAAGGGAGACTGGGTGGAGGCAGAGTACTGGATCCGGCCGGGCACGTGGAGCAGCGAGGCCATATCAGTGAAGCCACTGAGGTACAAGCGCATGGACAAGGTAGCGTGTGACAAATGGCTCCTCCATATTTCTGCCACACCTGCCCCCAGGGGTTGCTTTCTGGGCCCAGGGTTCTCTTAGAGGTGCTGGGAAGCTGAGAAGAGCAAAGCTCACCTTGCCTGTCTGTTGTTGAGGATGTAGAGACAACCCTGAGTGCTTCCTAATTAAGGTATCAGTGTCTCGTGGGTGTGGGCATGGGCATGTTTAATATGTTATGGGGACAGAGGCTGGCTTAGCAGCTGGAGCGCTTGCCAGGCATGTGAGGACCCGGGTTCAAACCCCAGCACCACATACATATCTAGGTGTCCAGAAACAAGGCCAGATAATACATTTTTTAAAAGGTCAATTCTCTCTCTTTAAAAAAGAAAAAATATGTTCTGGGGACAAAACCTGTGCCTGATGGAGAATTGTAGATGAGTAGTGGGACTTGCATTCCTTCTTAAGCCGGTGTAACTTGGGGAGTGGGGTGGGAATGAGGAGGAGTTGAGTTTGCACCGGGGCAGAGGTGGGGTGCGGTGTCAGCTCCCAGCTGTCTTTCTCAGTCTGCGCGCCCATCCCCACATGTGCCCTCCAGTCAGGCCTCCCTAGGTCTGCAGGGCAGCCTGAGCTGGACAGTTCCCAGTGGCAGCGCTGACAGCCTGCCCCTTGCTGTGCGCTGCCAAATGCTCAGCCACACACTCAGCACTGCCCTTGCAGGTGTGTGTCTCCAGCCTGTGCGGGAGGAATGGGGTGCTGGAGGACAGCATCTTCTTCAGCCTGGACTCCCTGAAGCTGCCCGAGGGGTACACGCCGCGGAGGCACGACGTGGTGAACGCCGTGGTCGTGGAGAGCAGCCAGTCGTGCTACGTGTGGAGGGCGCTCTGCATGACCCCTGTGAAGAGGCGGTAAGCACCGGCCTTGCTCCTCCAGGAGGGGACAGGTTGTGCTTGTGACTCGAAGATTCATGGTCATGCGCTGCGCCAGTGTGTTGGCTGCCTGTCTCCATGCAGCGCTGATCCCCTGAGGTCTGCCATCCAGGGACATCATAGCCACTAGGTTCATGTGAGTGCACCCTGGTACTCAACACGAGGATGGGCTTGCCTGACACACTTTGCAGAACATGTCCCCATCTAAGCATGCATGATGGTGTTGCAGAGGGCTTCCCCGCCATGGCCAGGTGAAGCTGAGTAATGCCTCCTGAGGCGCTGCTTGTCTCAGTCCTTTCCCGTTGAGGTGACACAGCACTAGACTGGGGAAATTGTAAAAGAGCTTAGTTTGGGCTTGTGGCTCTAGTCATGCATATGGTGATGGCCTTCTTGCTGGCAGAGCACCACGTGGCAAGAGGGGCTGTGAGGGAGCCCTGCCAGACTGGCTTTTACAGCAGACCCCTGGAGATGACCCGTTGATCTGCTAGTTGCATGAGTGGATCAGCCCACTCGTGAGGGCAGAATCCTAATCCCCAATCCAGGTGCCCCCAGCCCCACCTCTTACTAGATCCCAGTGTGAGCTTCTGAGGAGGCAGAGCATGCTCCAGCCACAGCCGTGATTGGCATTTGGGGTAGAATTTTAGTGCTCTTCTGTTCTTTCAGCCATCTGGTACTTTGAAAGCCTCATTGGCACAGGTGCTTTAAGGGTGCTTGGGTGGCCTACACCTGTGGTCTTTCCGTGTTTACGCGCGCATGTGCGTGCGTGCTTGGCATGTGTGGCCCAGCTGCCGCTTTTGCCCTGGGCTCCAGCAGGCCTCTTGCATCTTCCTGACCAGTCTGCATCCGTGTCCTCAGCAGGGCACAGTTCTGTAGCAGTGTTTTGTCTGCTTTCCTGCCCCATTTGTGGCACCCAGCTTGGTCTCCAGGTTAGGCAGGCCAGCCCTGTGCGCCCAATGGGCAGGCGTGTGGGGGCTGCTTCTAGCCAAGACGCAGGAAGAAGGTGCAGGAGGGTGGATGGCATTGCTAGGCAGAGGTGGTACTCCGCCTCATTCTGCTTGAGGCATTTGTCTGGCTACCCAGAGCCCGGTTCCCTTCCCTGTGGGACCCTGCCTTCCTCCTGCGGCAGGGAGGTTACACATGTGGCCCTCACCTCACTCAGCGCCCTTCACCCAATCTGCAGAACTGCAGGGTACAGGAAGCAAGGTCAGCTGCTTCTCTAACCAGAACCTCGGTGCTGGATGGTGGTGGGCCTCAGGCTTTTTCTGTGTTCTGCAGTGCTGGCAGCTCCCTTCTTGAGCTTGACAAATGCGGCCAGTAGGTCTCGCCATGAGTCCTTGGGCTTGGCAGATGTGGCCAGCAGATCTCACCATGGGTCCCTGCATGTCATGACCACTTGAAGGACACACCCACACCACTCCACCCCACCATGCTGCCTTCTTCAAGCGACAAAGGCATCGTCCTCTTCAGGCTTGCTGACTGTGAGGTGGTGCTTCTGGGCTGCAGAGTCAGTGTTGTCTGCCCATTTCCCTGCCAGGTCAAGTCCCCATGGGCAGGTGCTGGACTTTGCTTCTAGCTTGGGCTGTTCCCTCTAGTTACAGGCTCCCAGCGCCTCCCTTGTCTATATGACAGCGCAGATATGCAGAGACTGCTTCTGCTCAACTCTGGACTCCGGTACTTCTCTCATGAACAGCTTGTGCTGTGGGTGGGTTGAGCCAGAAACCATCCTGGCAGATGTGGACAGTCTGCACACACTGCCTTCGCACAGAGAGGAGGAGAGAGAGGAAGGGGCAGGCAAGCCCAAGAAGGTGTCACTGAGTTTGTGGGCAGGGCTAGATGTGGAGAGGTCTACCTGGAGGCCCTGTTTTCTTAATGAGCTGCAGGTCAGCAAGGTGCTCCAGAACTGGGTTAACTTGCTAGGAAGAGTGGACAGACAAAGGGAAGCAGACACTCTGTTTTGAAAGGATGTGGAACCTTCTCATCTTCTGAAGAGCCACACAGTCAGGTGTTGCTCAACAATAGGTGTGTTCTGAGGATGTCACTGGGAGGCAGCTTTGTCCTTGTACAAGCACCATGAAGTGCACTTGCACAGGCCCTGATGGTGCCCCAGGCTGTAGGCCCTCACCTTGCCAAGTTGGGCAGACAGTTGTAGCTCCATGGCTAAGTACACATCTAAACACGCAGGTGTGGAAAAGGTGCCATGAGTGTAAGGTGATGGCTTTCCAGCTTCTTTTTTATGGAACTACTGTCATACATGCAGTTCCTTGTGAAGGGAACTGCCATGCAGCCTGTGACCATGCTTCAAAGCAGAAAGGGTCCCTGACATGCCCGGCCTCCCTCCCTCTCTGCCCACAGCCTGGGAGTGGAATGGAGAGGAGCGGACCAGATGACACCCGTGCCACCCCTCTTTCCTAGATTTCAAGGGTTTGTGACGTTCTTCTGCGATGATCTGCCCTCCTTAGAAGTTCTGAGTCTGTAGAATTCCTTAGGCAGGCACCCCTGGGGTCACCCAGCAGTGTGCCCTGGAGCCTGAGCAGGGGTGGAAGGCGGGGGGCCTCCTGACTCACCAACACCTCTCCTTGGCACTTGCTTCAGAGACCCTTCCGCTGTTGGTGAGGCCCCAGAGGAGTCCTGGGGAGCCCTGCTGTTGAAGAACAAAGGCAACATTGAAGTTACCAGGATGACAGACTTCGGAACCCTGAAGGAAGGAGGAAGTAAAACCATGGTGATCTGCATAGAGTAAGTGCCTCTGGGGTTCCCAGGAAGTGACAGTCTCACCCAATCTGAGACCCTGCAGAACCAACCAGACCTGGCCCATTTGTTGTTTCCCTCTGAGAATCTTTGCAGACTTTTGGCCCAAAATGTCCTTTTTTTTTTTTAAAGAGAAAGAGAGAATCAATTTTATTTATTTTTCATGTGGTTTATGTTGCTCTAACACTTCATTGTGTGCATGGTGCTGGGGTTCAAACCCATGTCTGCCTCTCGGAAGGCTGAGTTCTGTGTTTCATGGTGCCCATGCTCTGGAGAGTCACTGACTGCTCTTTCTCTCTCTTCAGGAATAAAGGAGACGTTCCTCAAGATCTGGTCAGCTGCAAGCTGGCCGGCTGGGACAGAGCTCAGCAGTTCAGGTTCCAGACGCTGGACAGAGCCCAGACCTGCCCAGAGGCGCCTGCTCCTGAGGAGAAGCATCTTTCAGAAGAGAATGACAGTCCATTGAGTGGCTGCAGAGAAGACACAAGTGACGAGACCCAAGAGAGCAGCGTGGAAACCACAGAAGGCTCTCCAGGTAGGTTGTCCAGCTGCTAGGGAGTAGACTGTCCAGGCAGCTGGTGTAGCGTAAGGGCTGGAGTCACCTTGCAGCCTATGATCCATGGGGGTCTCAGCCTCTGACCCTGGCAGTGCTTAATGCTGGCCTCCAAGTACAGACCCTGCTGCATGTAATGTCTCATCTTCAGGCAGAGGCTGTTCTGATGGGGTGGGTTGGGGTGTGAGCTGGAGTTCTCCCTGACTTGAGGTTCTGTGGTCACCACCCCCCAGCACTTCCTCAGGTTGCTTCGTGTGCACCAAGTGTGTCTGTGTCTGGCCCTTCATTTCCGGCCTTCTTAGGAACATTCTACCTTTTGTCTACCTTTGGATTTAAATTTCATTTCCCAGGTAACTGCACCTGTGAAGAAGGAGGCAGAGAAGAAGAAAACACTCCTTCAGAGAAGCAGCTGATGGAGCCTGAGCCTGGAGGGCTCATCCCCCCAGGGGGAAAGACCTCCATCGCCATTACCTGTGAAGCCAAGTAGGCCACTGGGGGCTGGAGTGCGCTTCCTCCGGGTGCCTGCATGATCCCCTGCCCCTGTCTATGGGGCCTCTTGGCTGATGCTGTGGGGCTGCCTTGGCTGTGTGGGATGCCACCAGACGGCAAGGAGGAGAGTTGGCCCAGAACATGGCCACTGAGGCGAGAAGCCTCAGCAGATGACCCAACACAGCCTTTACAAGACACGAGAACTGACCCAATTGGGAATGAGCTCCTCCACTACTGAACCCTCCTGATTGTGGCCATCTCAGGACTCTTGTCTGCTGTCCCCAAGCCCTCTGTCCATCTCTGCCTCTCCCTACCTCCCCCAGGCATCTGGCCAAGGCACAGTGCCTGAGCTGAGGGCCAGAGGAGGGAAGGGTGGGATGGACTCACCTTCCCAGTCAAACCCAGCTTTCCAGCCTCCTTGGTTGGCTACAAGCAGCTGGCCCCTTGCCTGTCCCTGCTTGCTCCCCTTCCATTCTCCCTCATGTGCCCTGTTGAGGGGCTTGACAGTGGGCAGCCACCTCCCAGCTGGGCATTTGAGTCCCTCCTCGCCTCTCACCAGTTACCTGAATTTGCCCATCTGAGTCTTTCTAAAGATGTCAACTGATTAAAGCACTGTCTTGCTTCAAGGTCATCAGCATCCAGTTGCAGATGACCTCTGTGCACACAGCAATCCTGGAGTCAGCCGTGTGAGATTGCTGCACTTGAATGATGGTATAGAGAGGATAGAGGTAGCTGTGGGCAAGAGCAGTGGGCAGGATACACAGTGATCCTGGGCTGGTTGCTGCTGCGCAGGAGGAAGGGTGAAGCCTGGTTCTGGTCATGTGGCACAGTTCTGACTTGGACTTGGAGTGTTGAGCCGGATGTGGTGGCACACACCTGTAATCCAGACACTTGGGAGGCTGAGGCAGGAAGATGGTGAATTCCCAGGCCACCCTGGGCTCGTAGCGATCCTCAAAATCGAATGTTAAAAAAGACTGGAGTGTAGCTCTGTGGTAGAGGGCTTGGCTAGCAGGTGCAGGTTCAGGCTCCAGTACATACTTGGGAGCACATGTGTGTATGTGTATGAACTCGGGTTAAGTGTGAGAATTACAGAAAGGTCTTTTTAAGTCCTTGGTTCTGTTCTGGGAAAATGTTCATTGCTTGTTTCAGAAAGTAAACTTATGTAAATACGAAAACTCAGCATGTCTCTTGTGTGATAGCTCTGTAAGGCTCCCTGTACCTGCAGAGGGAAGCAGTGTAGAGTGCTGAGCTCTGACAGCTCCATCCTGTTCCTCAAGGCACTCCGGCCGCTGCAGGGAGCTCCTCCTGCTGTGCTTCTCCGGCTTCCTCATTGGGCGGCACCTGGAAGTGAATGTGGTCAGTGGCGAGGAGGCGCTGATCGCAGTCCGGGAGCCCTTCTCCTGGAAGAAGCCTAAGAGCTCCCAAGCGTTAGCATCCACCAAGACGACAGTTGTGGTGACCACACAGAAAAGGTAGGCCAGCGAGTCTGCGGCTCTCCCTTGCGGGGAAGAGACGTGCCCCAGCAGGATTTGGGGTGGACTGCATTTTTACAGAGTCTTTAAGACCAGATTTCATCTCTGCCAGTGGTCCCACCATGGCAGCATGAGGACAGAGCAAAGTGCCCGCATGTCCACAGTGCCCTGTTCCACCCAGAGGTCCCAGGCAACTGGGAACAGGCTGGATTTGCCCTGCGCTCCTGCCGACCCCTGCTGTCTCCTGAGGATATTACCAGTATTGACATCTGTGTCCACATATGCCCCCAGAGACACCATTGGCACTGGATCAGCAGGGTGCTGGCTGGCGTGCCTCAGTTCACCTGTCCACTGTAGCTCATGTGGGCAGCAGGGTACTGGCTGGTGTGCCTCAGTGCACCCGTCCACTGTAATACACGTGAGCTGCAGGGTGCTGGCTGGTGTGCCTCAGTTCACCCGTCCACTGTAGCACACGTGGACTGCAGGGTGCTGGCTGGTGTGCCTCAGTTCACACATCCACTGTGGTTCACGTGGGCAACAGGATGCTGGCTGGCGTGCCTCAGTTCACCTATCCACTGTAGCTCATATGGGCTGCAGGGTACTGGCTGGTGTGCCTCAGTGCACCCATCCACTGTAATACACGTGGGCTGCAGGGTGCTGGCTGGTGTGCCTCAGTTCACACGTCCACTGTAGCACACGTGGACTGCAGGGTGCTGGCTTGTTTAAAGCCTGCTTGAAGAGGTGGCACCGTTTCAGAAGGAAATGAAGAGACGCAGAGCGTTATCTATTAGTGACTAGCAGGGAGACAGACATGAGTTTTGGTGACTTTCTCCTGCATATAGGGGACGTTAAGCCGTCACTGTTACCACTGAGGGTTTGATGCAGGTGCTGCCTAGAACCCAGGGGTGAGACACAGTGCTTTTCTATTACTGGAAAGTTGTAGGTTTCAGATCATATGTTATCCCAGCCAGTTTTAAGATAAGGGATGAGGACTTCTGCCAGTGCAGACTGAAGAGAAGTATGTTGGCAGGAAAGAGCATCATGTGGTTATTTGAGTCCAGAGTAGACGGTTGTTTGAATCATAGCACTACCACTAAGAAGCTGTGTGACCTTGAGCAAGTTTTCAGCCCTCTTTGAGCCTTGGTCTCAAGTGACAGAACCTGCCTCACATGAGTTGAGCATTAAGCTAGGAAGAGTACATAAAATGTGCGGTTTTCTGACACCCAGCAGTCATCATGGAGGGTCCCCACTCACCCCATGGGGTATGTTCTCGGTATGGAACCCAGAAAGAGGGAGCAGGACTTTCCATGGCTTGCAGGCACAGAGAGTCCCCAATGATGGGGTGCTGATGACCGCTGGTTCTCACCTAGGGGCATGGCAGCCACTGTGCAATCACAGCCATCTCAGCAGAAGATTGTGCTGTGCAAACCAACCACCACCAGTGTCACAGTGCCCAAGCACATGTGTCCCTGGAGCATCAGCATAGCCCCTACAGGGTGTCTGTAGAACGTGGACACTGGCTTCCTGGTGGTCAGCCAGGTGACCCAGATTGCTGCATGGGGTCCATGCCAAGCAGCTGAGTTTTGGGCTGCACTGTTTGTCAAACGGGAGTGTGTCCACACACCAGATCCCTCTCCCACACCACACTCTTCCTGAGCAGGCTGGACACCTGTATTCAGAAATTTAGAACCCTCTGAAATCTGAAGGTAGAAGCTCGAGAGTGAAGGCAGATTTCCCCAGTGTCCTGTACTCTAAGCTCAGAGTGGCTAGTGAGCTACCATGTTCTGGCCCTTTCCGTCCCCGGGTCTCTTCCATGTCAGGAGCCAGCACTCAATGTTCAGTGTTGTGTGTCCCTGCTTTCCAGGCATGCATCACACAGGTGCTCCAGTGTAGCCCTCCACACGCTGCAGGGAGAGGACACCCTGTTTCTGTTGGGTGTCTCTGAGGTGGACTTCAGCTTTTCAGCCAGAGGTGCACTGTCAGGCCCAGCTGGGTACTGCACCGAGGGAACACCAGCAGGAGCTGCATGCTGACCTCCTAACTTGCAGTCTCCTCCCCACCCACCACCCTTTTTCAGTACTGGGGATTGAACTCTAGGTCTCCTGCATGCTGGGCAAGTGCTCTATCACTGACCTACACCCAGGTCTTTTTTAAATTTATTTTGAGGCAGGGCCTCACTGAGTTGTGCAGGCTGGCCTAGAACTTGCAGTCCTGCTTCAGCTTCCTGGCACATAACACTGT
Source organism: Aplodontia rufa (assembly GCA_004027875.1). Lineage (NCBI taxonomy): Eukaryota > Metazoa > Chordata > Mammalia > Rodentia > Aplodontiidae > Aplodontia > Aplodontia rufa. Next base: position 49,428 of record PVKS010007217.1, on the reverse strand, counting down.
GCCCAGCTCTCCCCTTTTTCTTTTGTCTCTATGGTTGGTCAAATTGCCTACAGCAGCAGTGAGGTTCTTCATTCTGCTGGGAGCAGAATTTCAGTGACTCAGAATGCACCCTGTTCTAGGTGAAGGCAGAGGCTTGAGAGTGAATCTAGATTTCCCCAGGGGTGTCACAGCCAAGAAACAAAAACAGCCAAGACTGGACCCAAGCAGGGCAGCTTTAGCCAAGTGTGTTCTTTATGGTGCTGTATAGGTGTGGTCTCTGGTACTCACGTCCTTATTAAAAACAGTAGTAGCCAGGCATGGTTGCGCATGGCTATAATCCCACTGGCTCAAGAGGCTGAGGCAAGAGGATCACAAAGGAGTTCAAGGCCAGCATCAGCAACTTAGTGAGACCCTGTCTGAAAAAATGAAGAAGGTTGGGGTATGACTTAGGGGTAAAGCATCCCTTGCTTCAATCTCCAGGAACAAACAAAACGGGAAAAAAACAGTAGTAAAAATCAATTCATCAGAAGGCTAAAAACAGCTACCTTGAAGTTCCCTGGTTCCTGCAGCCTGGTTCTCCCACGAGGAGCCCTCTGCCCACCTCTTCAGAGGTGAGAGTGCCCAGCCAGAGCTTGTGGAAGACAGGGTCTAGAACCTGGAGCTGAAGTTGGCACAGAGCTAGCCTAGACCAGTTCCTACGTCATGTCTCCTGAAACAGGAGTGGTGTCTCAGCAGGTGGAGTCTCCCTCGTTCAGAGATCCAAGACCCCTGAAATCTGCAATGCAGTGCTCACCTGGTGCCCCAGAGCTTTCCAATTTGGGAGCATTTCAGATGCAGGATGCTTGACTGGTAAAGTCCATAAAGATATCGCAAGATCAGGAAGTCTCCCAGATGTGAGACGCCTCTGTTCTCCATCACCGTGGATAAGGGATGCTCAGAGTGCATGTGCAGAATTGCCTCGTGAGAAAGAGCTGCCTCTAACTTGCACACTTGTGGGTTTGTGTTTTAAGGAACTCACGCCGGCAGCTCCCAAGCTTCCTTCCACAGTATCCAATACCAGATAGGCTGAGGAAGTGCGTGGAGCAGAAGATCGACATTCTGACCTTCCAGCCCCTGCTGGCAGAGGTAGGCAGTGTCTGCGGGCATGTGGGTGCTTACATCTGAGAGAAGCAGGGTGAACCCTTATGGGGCTCAGGCCTCCTGGCAACTCACTGTCACCACAGATAGCTGGGAATGGTGGGAATGTGGGAGAGGCAGGCTGGTGTGTCCCACTGGAGACCGAGTGCCCTGTGGTGTCCACATTGCTGGAGAGCAGGAGCAGAGCCCCTAGAGTTTGCACTCAGGACAGAACCCCAACACTCCAGAGGTAGACAGAGCAGCCTCATGGGCCAGCTAAGAAACTGATGGGTGGGAAGCCTGAGCCCTGCCGAAGTGAGCAGCGAGGTTGTGAAATTGAGGAGGTTGTGCTGCCCTGGGCTGGGAGGAGGCACTTGCTGGGGTTTTGAGGGCATTGGTCTGGGGGACAAATGGGCAGCTGTGAGGTGAGCGTGGGGCATGACCCAGGACAGGCTAGACGGCTGGAGGCAAGCATGGAGTCGCAGAGCTTTTGTGCTGCATGGCAGGCCTTGAGCTGTTGGCAGACTGAGGGAGAGAGGGAGACCTGCATAGAGGAGGTGCACAGGAGTGAGCTGGGGACACAGAAGGGGCATGGGGTGGGGTGGGGTGGGCACTCCTGCTGGCCGAGTCTGCACCCCTGGAGCCTAGATTGGTCTTGTCTGTGACACCCATGAGGTGGGCAGTTACACAATGCCAGCCTTCAGTCCCTGTGTGGAGGCTGCACCTGAGTCAAGCCCTGGATGAGCCTGGCACACACTCATCACCACCGTCGGCGCAGCAAGCAGACCTGCCCTGTGCATTCTTCCTGCCCAGGCCTCAGACTGGCCCTGACCTGCCCTCCCCTTGCAGGTTAGTCTCCTTTCCCAGAACTCTGTGTAATGTCACTGCGGTGTGGAGAAGTTAGACTGTCTGCTCTAACTTCTTTACTCCATAGTTATTTCAGTCTGACGTTCATCTGTGTCCCTGATAATGTCCTGCCCAGTGCTTGGGAGTGGAGGATGTATCCTCATTCAGCAAGGGGGATGGCGCAAGAGGAGTGGGGTGAAGAACCTTGACCTGGGAGATGACCTGATGGCCTGCATCATTGCAAGTCCATACAGAGGGACAGGAGGGCCTGAGCCTGAGGAGAGTGGGGCAGGTGCTGGCTGAGGAGCACAGCACCTGCAGAAGCTCCGACCATGTTCTGTTCCCTGTGATGCCAGCTTTATGGTTGTTGGGTTCTTGTCCTCTTGGAGTCAAAGAATGAAGCCAAGGTACACTGAGGCAAGCAGAGTGGGCAGATTTTTTTTATAATTTTCTTTTTTAAAATTTTTTTTTATTTGATGGAAATAGAGATACAATTGAGGGGGAAACATTATCAAACCATCAATAGTCAGTGTATATATACTTAGTTATCCAGGGCTAATGCCAAATCATGGATGCCCAGCTTGGGTTTCCCCTGTTGCTGTTCCCCCAGAAGAACTCCTGCGTTAAATGGGTATCTTATGGAGGAATGACATCTGCTTCTGAAATGGTTCCCCCATATTCAGAGTGGGCAGATTTTAATTTAAAAAGAAAACACAGAAGATTTCCCTCAGGTGGAGAAGGGAGCCAAGAGCAGGCCAAGGGGTTAGGTTTGTCCTTTATATAGGATGTCCTCCCTTCAATTGGTCATTGCCTCTCCCTACCACCACCACCCCCGTACCTCGGGTATGGGCAGGGGAAGTTCTGGTCAGGTCCAGTCTTTGGTTTATGCCTCAGGCACCAACATAAAGAATGTGGTGCCTTTCTTAGCAGAAAGGAGTATCTGCATCTGGACCCATCTTGCCAGACCCTTCCTGTTAGCATTGGGGATGTCAAATAAAAGAGAAAAACCAGTTTTCCCTTGACCAATTCAAACATTCTAACTACTCTAACTGCTTAACTTCTCCTGTCTCACCTGGAGCCTCCAGGAGGAGCTGGCTGGCCACACCTTGGCTACTGCCAGAGCCGCCTCCAACCCTGACGTGTGCTACTTGGCCCACTGGGTTAGTTAGGGCAGCAGTAGCAGCAGTAGGAAGCTCACCAGTGTCAGGGTTATGCCTGTCAGCATCCAGGCTTCACTGCTGTGTAGTACTCCAGCCTGTGCAAACGTCCAGTTTGTTCTTAATTCACCTGGAGATGCAGGGTAAAGGATCCACACGTAAAGGCTGCCGTTTGTACAGTTCCACTTACATGAGATATCCAGGACAGGTAAGACCACAGAGATGACTCCAGGCCTGGTGGAGGAGTGCTGGAGGAGTGGGCAGCTGCCTTCTGCAGGGTGGACATCTTGGAAAGACAGGAGTGGTTGCAGGGTGCGTGACTGTGCTGAGCGCCCTGCTCAGTGAACTGGCTCCTCTTAAGTTCTTTCCTCCTCTGTTGAGAGGTCATGTTGTTTTCTTCTGTAGTCTGTTAACGTGGTGAATCACATTGATTTGCATGTTAGACGAACCTTGCATCCTGAAGGTGAACCCACCCCCCTGGTCACTGTGCTGTCGTTAGATTGTGCGCTGTCCTTTGAGAGCCCCAGACACATTGGGGTTCCAGTGCCAGGGCAGGAAACAAAGGGAAGCCAGACAAAGGTGCTGGCAGGGTGCCACCAAGTGAGACACTTGCTTCACCTGGTGGACGGCCTTGTGCCAGCTGTCTGACCAGGGCTAGAGTCCCGTACTCAGGAAACTTGCTCCTACTGGCAGGTGCCCTTGTGGTTTGACAGACCTGTTTCCAGTTCATACTGCCTGACCCATCATTATGGCACTGGGAGCCCAGCCAGCATCCTGGAAAACCTGGCCTGGGGCCACCCTTGGTTCTTCAGTGGAAGGTGGAAATGCAGCACCCACCCCCAAAGGTACCAAGTTAGGGTTTCTTTCAGAGCCTGGGAAGGCAGGGTGCCTTCCTCCTTCCTCCTGGGCCATGCAAGACAGGAGTGAAGAGTCAGGCAGATGGGCATGTGGCCGTGTGTGCAAGGGACGGGGTCACGTCAGGTGCCAGTGTTCTGTGCTCCCGTATGGCCCAGTGTGCTGTGGAGAGTGAGACCTTGAGTCCTTGTCCCTGCCACAGCTGGGCCGCTTGAGAGTGGCGTTATGCTCCCAGTGCCCCAGGCAGCACCCTCTGCCATGGGCCACCCATCACACACACTCAGAGTATGTCTACATATACCTGTGTGTGCTTGTGTTACTGGACGCAACTTACTAGAACTTCACACCCACATTGGTGAGAGATGTCAGTCTGCAGTCTTCTTTCCCATGGGGGTCCATGTGTGGCCACAGCACAGTGCTGACCTCTGAGGACATGAAGAAGTCTGACCTCTCCACCACCCTAGAAGACAGAACGCCAGGTGACCCTCTGCCTGAGCTCTCTTGCTTCAGATTGTGAGACAGCAATGGTTTCCTCCCAGCGCTCTTGCAGTTCACTTCTCTTTTCTGCAAGCCTGGGAAATTCCTGTCCCTTTTGCCTGATGCATAGTTGTTCTGTCCCTTGGTCCTCAAGAACATCTCTGGCAGTGGTCACATTTGGGTCAGTCTTCTCAAAGAGCCAGCTTCTCGGTTCTGCTGGCCCTGCTGTTCTGGGCTCCACTTCATTTTCATGTCTGCCTTCTTTTCTCTCACCAGTGTGTTTGGTTTCTTTTGTTCTTTTTCTGTTTTATAAAAGGAAGCTAATCTAGTTTAGAATCTTTTTCTTTCTTTCTTTCTTTCTTTTTTTTTTTAAGAGAGGGACAGTGTGAGAGAGAATAACTTTTAGTTTTTCATGTGGCTTTCACTGCTCCAAAGTTTCGTTACGTACCTAGGGCTGGGGTTCGAACTCGCGTACTCACGCATGCCAGGCAAGCGCCATAACCATTGAACCACTATTCCAACCCCCTCTTTTGTTTTTTACTAACCTAGGTATTTTCGTAATAGAAGATCTCCTCGTAGGTACTAATTTCCTGCATCCCCCAAATTTTAATTTGTTGTATGTTCATTTAGTTCAAAGTGTCTTACTCTTCTACTGATTTCCGACCTGTGGTTATTTAAAAGCACATTTAGTTTCTAAATTTTGGGGAATTGTTAATTTGATTGCATGATGGCCATCAAACATACTGTATATGACATGGGTCCCTGCATGTTCCTTGACCTCATGGCCCCTTTGGGTGCATGTTGCTTGTACACTTGGCTTGTCTTACAAACGTCAGTTGGGGCAACGGTGGTGGAGCTGAGCCCATGTGGCTCTCCCGGCTCTTAGTGTGCACTATTTCCCTGCAGCTACCCCGGTTCTGAGTGTGGACTGTTCCCCATGAGGATCCCTGCCCTTGGCCCTAAATGTGCTCTGTTCCCCATGAGGACTCCCCAGACCTGAGTGTGCTCTGTTCCCCGTGAGGCCCCCTTGACCCTGAGTACTCTGTTCTCCTGGAAGCTCCGTCTTCACTTCTTAGCCTGGAGCTGTGTGATCAAGCCCCTAAATGATGGTGGATTCAGCGTCACTTTGACTAACCCTTTCACCAATATGAACTACCCAGAGTTATCCCTGGAGAAATATTCTGGACTCTAAAATCTACTTTGATATCAGCATAGCTCCTGTTGCCTTCATCTGATTCAGTTTAACATGGTGTGTCCCTGCCTATCTTTTCCTTTTAACTTGTTTGTATTTTTATCTTTAAGATGTTTCTGTTGGGTACAGTGGCACATACTATAATCCCAGCTGCTTTGGCAACTGACTGAAGCAGGAGGATCACAAGTTTGTGGCCATCCTGGGCAACTTAGCAAGATCCTATCTCAAAATTTAAAAAACAATAAAATAAAGGGTCTGGAGATACTTCTTAGTATCTGGTTCAACCCCCACTACTGCAAACAATAATAATAATCTAAAAAAAGGTTTTTCACAGGAAGCGTAGATGGGTCTTGCTTTTGATGGGGATTTTCAGATGACTTGGATCCTGCATGGTCAACATGTTTGATGTGATGGGGTAAAGTCTTCACTGCTGTTGTTTCCTGTGAGTTTTGTACCTGTTGCTTCCTTTTTCCTTTCTCTGCCTCTCTGGGAGTCTATTTCATCTCTGTGTGGGCTCACAGCTCCTCTCATAGCACTTGTAGCTGCCACCATGGTGGTGGGAACATTGGAGGTAGAGCACATTTGCAGTGCAGCCAGGACAACCACAGAGCTGAGCCTTCCTGCCTGAGTGCCCTGATCTCAGTGTGAGCAGCGTGGAGGGCACAGGCTGGCGTCTCCAGCTCACCTGCCCACAGAGAGCAGCCGTTTCCAGCTCTCGTGTCCTGGTCTTTTTGCTGATGTTGTGAATCTGATCTGCGCTTGCTTTGAGCTCCATCATCCACTTTTACCATTTTTACTTTGCAGGGTCAGTTGTCTTTCAGAGGTTTTTAAATAAGTCCTCACTCGCTGCTGCTTTTCCTAGTGCTCTTCTCTCTTTTTCTTTTCTTCTTTTAAGAAAGTGAGTGACACATACACGGGGGTGGGGGGATAGGGAGAGAGAGTTAATTTTATTTTTCATCTGGCCTTTGTTTCTCCGACACTTGGTTATGTATGTGGTGCTGCAGTTTTGAACCTGGGTCTGCACGCATGCCAGGCCAGACCTCTACTGCTGAGCCACCACTCCAACCCTCACCTTCTTCTTTTTTTTTTTTTTTTTTTTGAGAGAGAGAGAGAAAGAGAATCAACTTTTATTTACTTTTTCATCTGGCCTTTGTTTCTCCAACACTCAGTTGTGCTAGAGTTTGAACCTGGGTCTTTGTGCATGCCAGGCAAGTGCTGTAACCATTGAGCCACTGCTTAAGTTCTCACCTTCATTTTTTAATATTTCAAAGAAGTTTTGGGTTCACAGCAAAATTGAGAGGGAGGCACAGAAACTCCCATGCAGCCCCTGTCCCCATGCATAGCCTCTCCCACCATCTCCATCTTCCCAGGGTGGTATGTTTGTTAGAATCAATGAGCTTGCATTGACAGGTTGTGGTCACCCTAAACCCGTAACTTACATCAGCTTCTGTCTTGGTGCTGTGCATTCTGTTGGTTTTGACAAAAGGGTAAGGTCATGACAGGCACAGAGACTCGTTCCTGCAGTCCCAGTGACTCATGAGGCAGAGGCAGGAGGGTCCCAGGTTCCTGGCCAACCTCAGTAACTTATGTCAGAAATACCACATGGTTGGAGGTGGGTGAGCAAGGCCGATTTTACTCACATGGGAGGGTGGGCTTTCAAGGGGGGCTTCTGAAGCATACACATGTGCAATGGAAATCATGGGTATTTATCCCCAATCCGATGTAATCCTGCCCTTCACTCCAATTAGAGGAGCTCAGGGGTACAATCTACATGATGGGCTAAGATTGGATTGGGCTGGGTACAGGAAGTAGGTGGGCAGGGTATGGGAAGGCAGTTAGGCAGAGCACAGGAAGCGGGTAAAACTTACAGGTGTTGGGGCCTTTTAAACATGGCTTCTTCCTGGCCTCATTGTTCCCTGACTTAAGATGGCTCCCTTTTATATGGGACCCTTAAGGCTGCATTCTGAAAATGGACCATCAGTCTTCCTATCTCTCACAAATTCTCCCTTTTTCTTTGTATACCTTTGATACCATTTTCATTATACCCTCTGATGTTGCCATCTGCCCTAGACATGTTAACTTTTTGAGGTGAATATCAACCATGGTAATGAATTCTCCCCTTTTTAGCAGTTTAGAGAACCATCCCAGTGATCAGGAGCACTTGGTAAGGTCCATTTCAGCTCAGTTGCTTTCCAGATCTTGCTTAGGTCTCCAGCTAGAACTGGTGAATTGCAAATTCTAGAAAGGGGAGCCTCAGTAGCAGTTCATTTTAACCTTACCAAAATAAGAAGGGTACAGATAGGTCTCTAATTGATTTAGAACACATTGTGTATTGGACATTCCTGTCTAGGAAACTTTTCTCTGTAGCTTTAGCCTTAATTACCTCTGGTAGGGCTGACACAAGTGTATATCTTAAATTACATCAAAAGAACCATCATCCTTGACCCTTTAAAGTATGGCTATACTTTGGTTATAACTCTCCTGCGAGGTGTTTAAGACCAAGTCAGTCAAAATTGACCTGGTTCCAATCGACTATTAAAGAGGCAGCCAAGATTCTTTAGTGGGTCGCTCCTGGGAACTCATGAGAAGCCCTTTAGTTCCTCTACTTTCCTCTATCAGTACTGTCTACCAGGATGGGTCAGGGTCTATTATTAAAGAGGCAGCCAAGATTCTTTAGTGGATCACTCCTGGGAACTCATGAGAAACCCTTTATTTCCTCTATCAGTGCCATCTGACAGGATGGGTCAGGGTCTATTATTAAAGAGGCAGCCAAGATTCTTCAGTGGGTCGCTCCTAGGAACTCATGAGAAGCCCTTTAGTTCCTCTATTAGTGCCATCTACCAGGATGGGTTAGGGTCTTGCTGACCATATGTGGCTTTGCTTGGAAACATCAGGGACATCTCCCTGTCCAATGACCTTCCTCCTTTAGCAGCATGCACATTAGGTGGCTTTCCCTTCTCTAGGGTCATTTGATCTCCCTAACCGGGAGGTCATGTCACCCAGAGTTGTTAAGCCTATAGCACAGTCCCATTGTCCCCTGAGTTTTAGCTGACCAAACAGGGCAAGGGCCAAAATATTGACTATCTTCCTTAACCCTTTAACTTCCTTATCTTTGGACTCTTGGTTTTGGTATTGAACATCCAGCAGGCTAGTTTCATAAGTCCTTAAGTAGAATTACTGGGCTTTAGCTCTAATGTCTATAATTTTACAGTTACTTATACCTTTTTACTTAGTTGGGATCAATATTAGTACTGAAGTCAGCCTTGCATCCTATGATGGCTTGTTACCCCAAATTAACTCAGGTTGTTATGGAAGTAATACTTCTGCAAAGCATTCAGAGAATAGTTCAAAGGTTTTACAAGAAGAAATACAAAATGAAAAACAAGAGTAAAAAGATATTCACTTTACATAATAGTTATGAACCAAGAAATATAATTTTTATAATCCCAAACTTTTAAAATGAATCAAAGGCTAAGAGAGCTTTTAACTCTCCCTATGGAAAAAGTCACAAAATGCCTTCATGTTTCATGTTGTCAGTCCTAAATCAAATTAGGTTTTCTGCATTGTCCTTCAAAAATGCCTTTAAATTTCCATCCTAGTGCAAAGACAAACACAAAATAATGCATAACATTGAAGACAGCTTATTTTATCCAATTACAAAATATTAAATGACATAAATAAATCCCCCAAAATGTGTTGCCTAAAAGTCTGAAAGAGATTACCACTGCAGACAGCTTTAGTTTGGAAATGCCAGCTTGGTAATTTAAATGCCAGCTTTACATTTAAAGAGACTTGGGGCTGGAGCAGTAGCTCAACAGTTACGGTGCTTGCCTGTCGTGTGCAAGGACCCAGATTTGAACCATAGCACTATGTATACGACTGAGCATCAGAGCAATAAAGACCAGATGAAAAACTAAATAAAATTATTTCCTCCCCACCCCCCCACTGACTGTCCCTCTCTCTTTAAAAAAAAAAAAAAGACTTGTATACCTAGAAGACATGAATCTAATACACAACAAAATCCAGTGATAGCATCACAATTTTTAACCTTTGAAGAAAAGTTTAGAATCCATAATGTCAGGTATTTGCAATGATTGGTCAAATCCTGACAGGAATCAAAGGATAACTTCAAATGCCTTTGTGGCCTGCATGCGCCATCACGGTGTCACACAGCACAGCAGCGCTACCCGTGGCCATCTGGCTCTGCCTTGTCGTCCCTCCCTCCCCAGCCCGTGGCAGCCACAGGTGTTTTCATGTCTCTGTGGTCACGGCTGGCAGCCCATTTATTTTTTAAAATTTTTTAGTTGTCAGTGGATACAACACTTTTATTTTATGTATTTATTTTTTTGCAGTGCTGAGGATTAACCCCAGTGCCTCACTTGTGCTAGGCAAGCACTGTACCGCCACGCTATCAGCCCAGCAGCCCTTTTTTTTTTTTTTTTTTTTAAAGAGAAAGAGGGAATCCACTTTCTTTAGTTTTCCATATGGCTTTCATTGCTCTGACACTTCGTGGTAGACATGGTGCTGGGGCTATGCCCAGCAAGTGCTGTAACCGTTGAGCCACTGCTCCAGCCCAGCCTATTTATTTATTTACTTATTTAATTTTTAAAGCAGAGAGAGGGACAGTGAAGGGAGAAAATCAATTTTATTTAGTTTTTCATGTGACTTTTGTTGCTCTGACACTTCATTGTGTATGCAGTGCTGGGGCTTGAACCCAGGTCTTTGTGCATGCCAGGCAAGTGCTGTAGCGCTGAGCCACCATTCCAGCTCCAGCCCATTTATTTATTTATTAAAGAGAGAGGGACAGTTAGAGAGAGAATCACTTTTATTTAGTTTTTCGTGTGGCCTTCATTGCTCCAAGACTTCTCTGTGTTATGGTGCTAAGGTTTGAACCCACATCCTCACACATGCCAGGCAAGCACTGTAACCGCTAAGTCACCACTCCAGCCCAGACCATTTATTTATTTATTTTAAGAGAGAAGGACAGTGAGAGAATCAATTTTTATTGAGTTTTTCACATGGCTTTCATTGCTCTGACACTTAATTGTGTACGTGGATGCTAGGGCTTGAACCTGTGTACTTATGCATGCCAGGCAAACGCCATAACCACCCAGCCACCACTCCAGCCCCAGCCCATTTATTTTTAAAGTTGAAAAAGATCCTGTAGTCTCAATGGACCACAGTTTGTTTATCCACTCCCCCACTCGAGGATGTCTTGGTTGCTTCCAGTTTTAGGGATCATGAATAGAGCTGCAGTAAATATCCCATGTGCAGGCTTTCTGTTTTTTTTTTTTTAAGAGAGAGTTAATTTAATTTTTTCATCTGGTTTTTGTTTTTCTTCTACTTAGTTGTGTATGGAGCTAGAACCTGGGTCCTCACACATGCCAGGCAAGTGCTGTACCGCTGAGCCACAGCTCCAGCCCCTTTCTGTTGGTTTTTGTTTTGAGGTGACATACAGGTTGCGTGGAGCTCACCTCAGCCACTCTTATGTGGGCCCTGCACAGTATCAAGCGTTCCTGGAGCCACCATCTGTCTCAGCACTCGTTTCCTCTTGTAAAGCTGAAACTCTGTCCCAGAAGCAACTCCCCTTTCCTCCCCACATCCTGGTGACGACCATTAGCTTCCCGTCTCTAGGCCTCTGACCATCTGGGTCATCATATAAGAGGAATCCTGGGGCATGGCCTGTGGTGACCGTGTCCACTCAGTGGAATCCCTGGGTGTGGCCTTTGGTGACTGTTTCAGAATCCAAAGCAGAGTCTCAAGAGGTCATTTGCACCCCATGTTCATAGCACCATTACCCATGAACACCAAGAGACGGAAGCCACGTGTCCACTGAGGGGTGAAGGGACAAACCAAGTGCAGCCATCCACATGACAGGGTGCTGCTCAGGCTGAAAAGGAGGCCCTTGGGCACCTGCACCTAGTGGACATGGTCACCAGAGGTCACTCCAGGATTTTGGAGGGTGGAATTGCTGGATCCCTTGGAAATTCCGCCTGTGGTTTTCTGAGAAAGTGCAGCTACACCATCTTGCGCTTGCACAGAGGAGCGAGGGTTGTATGTAGTGTTCCACATCCTCACCAACACGTGGTTCTTCTGGGTTTGGTGTGTGTGTTGGCTGCTGCAGCCCCTGAGTGTGAAGTGGGAGTGTGCAGTGGCTGTGATTTGTGCTTTCCTAAGGATGAGTGCTGTTGTCTTCCTGTACCTGTCTTTGGAGAGGAGTCTCTCCAGGTGTCTGTTTGTCTTGTTGCCGAGTTGCAGGCATTCTTTTTATGTGTGCTTTCTAGATCTTAATCCCTTTCCAGATGAACGATCTGCAGGTGTTTTCTTCCGTTGTGTGCACTGCCCTTTGATTCTGTTGTTGACTTCTGGGTGTGGGCTCTGGGGCTAACCCCCAAGGTGCTCTGTCACTGATCTACATCCACAGCCCTTTTTCTGTACTTCATTCTGAGACAGGGCCTTGCTGAGTTGCAATAGCCAGCCTGAAACTTACGGCCCTCCTGCCTTAGCCTTCCCATGGGCTGGAATGCCGGGTATTTGGTGAGTCTTTCAGTGACCTGGGCTCTCAGGTGTCTGTGTGCTCCTGTTTCTTCTACTCTGTTTGGTGCCTTTGGTGTCTCTATGACATTGCCCTGCTGGCGGTGGTGAGGCCGTTTCCCTGTGGCTGCCAAGCGTTCGATAGCATTAGGTCTTGGTCTGTTGTAGGCAGCTTTGCAAATGCTTAGGTAAGGGTCCAGCTTTGTCATCTGTGTGTGGACGTAGTGTTCCAGCCACCATTTGTGGGAAAGGTCCTTTCCCTAGTGAATGGTCTTGGCTCGAACCTGTGGGCATCTGCCTCTGCACCTCTCTGCCCCACTGGGTCACACAGCTCTGTGCCATGGCCACGCTGTTTGGGTAGCTCCTACTTCATGGTGAGTGGTGGATTGTGAAGGATGCGCCCTCTGTTCTTTTGCAAGATCCTACTTCACAGTGAGTGGTGGATTGTGAAGGATGCGCCCTTTGTTCTTTTGCAAGACTTTTTTGGGCTGTTCAGCATCCCCAGAGATTATGTATGAACTTTAGGATGAGTTTTTCTGTTTCTTTAAAAATTGTCATTGAAATTGTGTTAGGAATTGTATTTAATGTGTGGGCTACCTTAGTTAATGTAACAGTCTTCTATTAAAACATCTGTACTGATGTTGGGTCATGGACATCAGGTGTCCATTCACTGGTGTTTCCTTTCATTTCTTTCAGCAGTGTTTTGTAGTTCTTACCATACAAGGCTTTGACACTTCGGTTAGTTCCTAACTATTTTTATGCTGTTGTAAATGGAATTATTCCAGAGTGTTCATTGTTAGTGTTTGGAGATGCAGCTTATTTTTGGTTTTGACTTTGTATCTTGCTGCTTTGCTGAGTTCACCTACTCCTTCTAACGGTTATTGTGGCATCTTTAGGTTTTCTGTGTGTAGAATCATGCCCTCTGCAGACAGATGATCTTACTTCCTCTTTCCAGCTCAGGTACCTTCATTCCTTTTCCGAACCTAATTGCTGTCACAAGGATTTGCAGACTGTTGAAGAGAAGTGGCTCTCAAAGGGAGAGTTATGCCGTAAGAACAATGTTAGCTTTGGTTTTCTGTGGCTGCCTCTTTTGCGTCCAAGAGGTTCCTCTCCTGGCTGCTCCACGTTTCCCCGTGAGATGGCCTTGGACCTTGTCACACACTTTTCAGTGCCAGTTGGGCTCATGTGCATTTTTCTCCTCCTTCATCAGCTTCTGTAGGCCACACTGTCCCTGCCTCCCAGCAATAGGCCCGCTTGGTGGTGGTGCCACTCCTGCAGTGAGCTGGCATCTACCAGTGGTTGGTGACTTTCACATCAGCATCGTGACTTGCAGGCACAGTTGGTTTTGCTTTTGTTTTGAGATGAGCCTCACTGTTGCTCTTGGACTCCTGGACTCAAGCGATCCTCCTGCCTCAGCCTTCTGGCAGCTGCAGCCATCAGTGTGTGCCACCAGGCCCACACTCTCCTTGCTTGTAGTCTCTTTGTCTGGCTTTGGTATCAGGGCAGTGTGGCCTCTTAGAGTGAATTAAAAACGTTTTCGTCTGTGTTTGGAAGAAAGTGAGACAGACAGATGTCCTCCTCCTTCAGGGTTTGATGGTGTTTACTGCGAGGCCCTGTAGCTTAGGACTGTTCCTCATTGGGAGGGTTCTGATCACTGATTCAGTCTCCTTAGTACTCACAGCTCTGTTCAGAAGACCCAGCCAGGATGACGGTGATGATGGAGGCATGACCAGTCAGCGCTCCACAGCCCCCACGGGTGAAGGTCATCAGTGTGCCACTGAGTGCCTTGCCAGAGCAGGTCTTGGGTGCCAGCTGCCAGGCTTGCCTGGACATTGATGCATGGGCTGTGCCACTCTGCTCTCACAGGCTCCGCATCCCGGACATGGATGTGCAGGCTGCGCCACTCTGCTCTCATAGACCTGGTGTTCTGTTTCCAGCTTTTGAACATGTCAAACTATAAGGAGAAGTTCTCCACTCTGCTGTGGCTGGAGGAGATCCACGCGGAGATAGAGCTGAAGGAGTACAACATGAGTGGGGTCACCCTGAAGAGGAACGGAGACCTGCTGGTGCTGGAGGTCCCAGGGCTGGCTGAAAGCAGACCGTCCCTGTATGCAGGTGGGCCCTGCTGGCTCCCTCCCACTGCCTCCTCTGTCTTTAGATGCCACCAGCAACATCTTTAGGAGCCCATCCCCGTAGTGTCCTCTTCCATGCCACTGCTTCGGCGCTTGCTGTCGCAGTGTGGGAGGAGACACTTGTGATCTGTTAGCCTGACACATGGTGATTTATTTTTTGACTAGGTGACAAACTGATTTTAAAATCTCAAGAGTACAATGGACATGTCATCGAGTACATCGGCTACGTGATTGAGGTAAGAGGGCTCCTCCTGAAAGGTGGACATTAGGCTGACCTGTTCACACTCAGGAGAGGCACTGCCTAGGGCTTGGCTGCCTGCTGGGAAGTGTGGAGATGACGTGAGTGTGTGGTCCTTGGTGTGGAGAAGGAACTCAGTGCCTAAGGAAGCTCCACAGCACTGCACCGTGTGAGTCGTGTGTGTCGTGGGACCTGGGCACTGGGGACCACTCTGGAAGAGCTAACACGCCAGGAGCCTGAGCAGGAGGGACACTAGAGTACGGCTCTCATGGGGACATGGAAGGCCTTGCTGGCTTGACCACGTTGGCACAGTATGGTTTTCCCTGCTCCTGTGCTGAGCAAAGGCCCAGGAGTCCTGCTGGACCTGCATGTGTGCAGGGAGCCTGCGTACGGAGTGAAGGAGGGGATGCCAAGCGCCCATCTAGAGGGGCAGGTGAGCACTGGAGAAGGGGCGGTGTGGGCCCTGCGTCCCTCGCCTGCTGGTACGGGCCATGCTATCTAACCGCAGCTCCAGCACTCCAGGGGTCCTTCGGTGGGTCACCCTGGCTGCTCAGCCAGTGTCTTCTGCAGGTCTCTGCCGTGGCTTCACTTGGTTCTGTCATTGAGTCTCTTGGCCAGAGCATGGTGCAGGGCACCAGGCTGGTACTGGAGGCCCCAATGGTATCACATCTAGAATGGTGGGTCACTACCCTGAAGTCAGAGTTGTCACTCTCGGCCCTGGCAAGCTGTGCCCTCCTAGGGGTGGTGGCAGTTCTGGGAGTCTGGGGCAGAGAAAGCCCCTTCCTGAGCCAGGGCCCAGCCAGGGCCCAGCACTGCCCACTGTCTGTGCTCACCAATACACTCCTGCCTGCCAGAAGAGTGTGCGGCCCTCCCCAGTGCCGTTGGCCCCGCAGTGCTCTGCATGACTTTGAAGTAGCTGAGCCTGTCTTTGTGCTTCCTGGCTCACGTCACGTGCAGCCTTTGAGATTGCTGGACGTCCTGCATCTCTCTGCCTCTTGTGGTGGTGGTCCTGGGTGTTGGGCGGTCTCCGTCACGGTCTCGCTTCTGCTCTTGAGCTTTCCCCTGTTGAGCTGGCTTTTCCTGTAGCTGTGGCTTCATCTGCCGAGGAAAGGAGTGCACCGCCCAGCGTGCACCGACCAGGGCGCAGTCCAGCGCTTGACTGCGTTAGCTTCACGCTCAGAGTCTCAGTGTCCACTCGGACTGCAACGTCTCGGCCCTTGGCTGGCGTCAGCCCTGGCCTAGGCGAGTCGCCCGCTGTCCCCAGGTGCTCCCTTTCTCCCCTGAGAGGGTGAGAGTTAGGGTTAGTTTCCTTTCTGTTTTTGCTTCCCACGTTTGCTGGGAAATTTTCTTTCCTGCTTGTCCAGGAATACGAGGACTGTTTTATGCTGAGTCTGGCTCTGCTTACTCCCAGCACCACCAGGAAGGGCGTCTTGCAGCAGCCTCTGTGGAGGCTTGATGCAGCAGGAACGCCATGCTGCATTGGCAGCTCTCGTTGGTCTCTGAGTCAGTCTTGTTGGTCTCCTCAGAGCCTTTCACCCAGGGAGAAGTTGGTCAGGTGTAGCAGTGAGAGTGGAGACACCAACCAGTAATACCTGTCTGTGTGGCTTAATGACTTCAAGATGCAATCCTTTCAGTTAATTTTGCAGATATTTAAGACATCAAATGTGGCTCAGATCTGTAAAATGAGTCTTTCTTGGTGTATTGCTGGATACAGATGGATTGTTCCAAGAAGTTGGGTCTAATGCATGGAAATCGAATCCCTTGTCTCTTTTCAGATTCATGAAGAAGATGTGACTCTTAAACTTAATCCAGAGTTTGAACAGACATACAATTTTGAACCTATGGATGTGGAGTTTACGTACAACAGGTAAGGCGCTAGGGCGTCCTCACACAGACTGGCGTGCTCTGAGTGAGCCCACTGCCTCTTCCTGGGGTGCAAGAGGAGCCGGGGTGGCGCCATCTCTGGTTCCCAGTGCTCATTGTGCCAATTGCTATGCCTGTGAGTACAGTTCTTACCAGACAACTTGTGAGAAAGATGCAGACATTCATGTGCGGATTCGCTTTTAGACCTTGTGTGCACCAGATTCTGTCAGCCTCTCACCATCAGTCCACCAACCCTTTACCTTACCTGCTCATTTATCATGCTAGCGCAGTGACCACCTGCCATCCCTCCCTTCTTCCACTAGCCTTCCATTGACTGGACTTGCATCCTCCTGCCACGGCCTCCAGGGACAGGGATCACAGACGTGTGCCCTTACTTTTTATAAGAAATTGCATGTCCATGTACATACACATGCACACATGGAAGATGGGCTCTTTGTTTTGATCGTTTGAACCTTGCCGTCTGTTTGATCTACTGGGCATTGTGTCCCTAGGATTTCTGCATGTTCTTGTCTGTGCCTGTAGCTCATTTCTTCACACCACAATGTCATCCCCCTACATGTGACTCCACCCATCTGCTCTTCTGTTGATGCACACTTTAATTATTTCCAGATTTGACTATGTTTATTGCTGTTATGAACAAGCTGTGTGGACACCCAGGGTGGGTTGCAGGGTGTTGTCAGCGATGTCCACGCTGCAGTGGTCACACCAGCGACTTCCAGGATCAGCATGCTGTCCCTTCCCACTCTGAGACCTGACTGTCACACTTCCTGACTTGCGCCAGCCTGGTAGGGAAGCAGTGTAGCTCACTGTGATTTTGATTTGAGTTTCTTTACCTGTGCATGGAGGATCTCCACATCCATGAGCTGTGAAAGTCCATCTTCTGTGGAACACTTGCTAGCACCCTTTGCCCTCTTTTTTATTGAGTAACATACCTGATTTTTATTATTTGTAGGGTTTTTTTATATTCATTATGCTGAACTGTTTTGATATTTTCTCTCTTTTCCAGGTTCTGTTACTTGTCTTTTTTTTTTTTCTTTTTTAGGGACAGTGAGAGGAAGAATCAGTTTTATTTAGTTTTTCATGTGACTTTCGTTGCTCGGACACTTTGCTGTGTACGTGGTGCTGGGGTTTGAACCCACATCCTTGCACATGCCAGGCAAGCGCTGTAACCACTGAGCCACCACTCCAGCTCTGTAACTTGTCTTTTAACTCTCTTTAACTGAAAGTGCTGATTGTATCAAGTTCATCAGTCTTTTTGTTACAGTAGTGCTGCTCACATCTGGGTTGGGAGAGCATTCAGACTGGGATGTGCTAAGGGTGAATAGGCTGGGGAAACAGAGCTTGGCCAGGGCAGCAGGGAGAGGAGGACAGAGAAGGAGAGCGCTCGGGGCCCAGTGGGGACGTGGCCTGGTGCTGTCTACTGTTGAGCTGGGAGACATTAGGGCAAGGGCACCAGGGAGGCCCCATGAGGAAGTGGCTCCAGGCCACAAGGTGGAGCAGCAGCCTCTGCCACTGATGATGGCACAGACGCTGTCCCAGCTAGGGGAGGCCTGGCTTCTTGTGAGTTTGATCAGCATTCCTGTGCCGATGGAAGAACAGCTTTCTGTGTGCCTTTCCATTTGCACATTATCTTTATTAAAGTGTCTCCTCAAGAAGATGGCCCACTTTTAAAGTTTGTTTTCTTTCTTTTCTTTTTTTTTTTTTTTTGTTGGTACTGGGGCTTGAACCCAGGGGGCACTTAACCACTGAGCTACATCCCCAGCCCCCTTTTTTAAAAATATTTTTTATTTTGAGGCGGGGTCTCACTACGTTGCTAAGGCTGGGTTTGAGCTCATGATCCTCCTGCCTCAGCCTCCCGAGTTGCTGGCATTACAGGTATGCACCATCAGTCCTGGCCTAAATTTGTTTTCTTATGATTGAATTTACAAATATGTTTATATATTTTAAGTAAGATCCTTTATCGGATAGATATTTGCAAATGTTTTCTTACTATGGCTTGTATTTTCGTTGTTTTATAGGGCTTTTTATAAAAAGAAAACTTACTAATTTTGATGAAGTCTAGTCAATCAATTTCTTTTGATGATTCATCTTAGAAATCTATGCTAACTCAAGATCATAAGGGTGGTGGGGCTGGAGCGGTGGCTCAGCCGTTTCGGCTCTTGCCTGGCAAGCACAAGGACCCGGGTTCAAACCCCAGCACCACGTACACAACCAAATGTTGGAGCAACTAAGGCCATGTGAAAAACTAAAAAAAAAAAAAAATCATAAGGGTGTCCTCAGGGTCCCTTTTTTTTTTTTTTTTAAAGAGAGAGGACAGTGAGAGAGAGACAGAGAAAGAAAGAAACAATTTTATTTAGTTTTTCACATGGCCTTGGTTGCTCCAACACTTAGTTGTGTATGTGGTGCTGGGGTTTGAACCCGGGTCCTCGTGCTAGCCAGACAAGCGCCAAAACCGCTGAACCACCGCTCCAGCCCTCAGGGTCCCTTTTGTAAGGACACTAGTCCTATTGATGAGGACTGATCCCTTGCAACCTCACCTCCATCATGTTTGGGACTAGATTCTGACATGGGAGTCTTAGGGCATTCAGTCTGTGGTACGTAGCTTTATGACAGGTTTGGAAGTCAGGTAGGGTGAAGCCTCCGACTTGCTGTATGTTGGAGTTGTTTGGTCTTTCTAGGTCTTCTGTGACCCTGCATGGGGTGTAGCTCATCTGGGAAATTGCTACAGATCAGAAGTGGGCTGACTCGGTAGACCAGTGTAAGGGAGACTTGTTATGTTAATAACATTGAGTCTCAGGGCTCGAGCTGGCTCAGCAGTTACACCACTTGCCTGGCATGTGTAAGGACATGAGTTCGATTCCCAGCACCACGTTTACAGCAAAGAGTCAGAACAGTGAAAGCCACATGAAAAACTAAATAAAATTGATTCTCTCTCTCTCTCTCTTTAAAAATAATAATATTGAGTCTTTCAGCCCCTGAAAATGGTGTGCCACTCCATCCATTTAGCTGTTTTCTCCATTTCTTTCCACAGTGGTTTGTACTATTCAGTGTACACAGGTTTTGCAATCTTTTGACAGATTTATGTCTACTTAAATTTTTACTCTATTGTAAGTGCCGTCTTTAAGTCTCCAGTTGCTTCCAGTAGTTATAAAACGATGATTGTTGGGTCTTTACCTTACGTCCTGCAAGATTGCTAAGCTTGCTTAATTCTCGTAGTTCTTTACAGATTACATAAGACCTTCTACACATATACTCATTTTGTTTTTTTGTTTTTTTAAGAGCATATTAATTTTGTTTTTTTCAACTGGTTCTGTTGTGCATGTGGTGCTGGGGTTTAAACCTGGGTCCTCGTGCATGCCAGGCAAGCACTCTGCTGTTGGGCCACCACTGTAGCCCCATACTTGTGTTGTAAATGAAGGGTTCTTCTTCTTTCTGTCTTGTCTGGGTGCTGTGTGGGCTGACCCTCGAGAGCGGGGCTGAGCAGCCATGGAATGTGGCCAGTTGGCCTTGCTCCTGACCTCACCAAGCAGCAGGTCTCACAGCACCTGTGCTGGGCAAGGTGGAGGGTTGAGACATCCTTCTTGGGGAAAGAGACGGATTCCTGTTTACTGGGAGTGGACCTGGGTATTTTCGGCCACGTGTCTATTGGGGTCGCATGGTCTTCTCTCTGAGTCTCCTGCCATGGTGCTGCCTGTGGTGCGATTCCCTTGTGTGGGTTGTTAGAACTCAGTTGCTGATGTGCTGTTCATTTTCACATTGAGGTCGATGGGTGGGGCTGGCCTGTAACACCCGTCCTTCTGCCTCTCTGGAGAGTTTGTATAGAATGAGTATCGTTTCTCCCTTAGGTGTTGGTAAAATTCACCCCCAGACCCTCTAGGGCTGGAGTTTTGTGGGGATGCATCCTCTCACCCTAGTCCCAGGGATTGAACCCACATGCCCCCTATTGCCAAGCTTTTTGTTTTATTTTGAGGCAGGGTCTCACAAATTTGAGGCTAGCCTCAAATTGCAAACCTCCTGCCTCAGCCTCCTGAGTTGCTGGGATTGCAAGTGTGGCCACTGTGCTCATCTGTGGGACTCAAATGACATATTCCATTTATTTTTCTTTTTTTTTTAAGAGAGAGTTTATTAATTTTTTCAGCTTTTTTGTTTGGTTTTTCTTTATATATTTGTATATGTGGTACTGGGAATTGAACCCAGATCTTGTGCATGCCAGGCACATGCTCTACTGTGGGGAGCTGTATTGCCCCCCGGGGAGCCGATCAGGAGGGTGAGTGCCGACGGCTGGAACCCGGGTCCCCCCTCGTCCGGGTACCCCTTCCCTCCCAGCAGGGGAAAGGAGTCAACCACACGCAGCTGATGGCAGCTCACAATCCGTTTATTACTAAGGCACACGGGTTTTTATAGAGGAGGAGGGGAGACAGCCAAGGAATTAATAATCCTTCTAAGGGAGTTGCCAGGTGTTATGTAGATTTCAGTACAGACAAAAAAACTAGGGTACAGACAAAAACTAGGGAGTAACGTGTCGTTAAGACATTTTAACCCACCCTAATCTTTAACAAAGCATGACCTAGCAGCCCTTTCAGAAGGAGCTTATGCAAATAGTCATAAGATCACACTAGGGCGGCTGATGAAATGTAGGTGAAGGTCAGACCCCAATAATTGTCACAAGGTCACTCTAGGGCAGCTGATGAAATAGAATGAAGGTCAGACTCCAACACTCTACCACTGAGTTACCTCTCCAGCACCCATATTCCATTTCTGTAAAGACAAAGGACCTTTTGGGTCACCATTTCCTGGTGAGGGAGCCTTGGTGGCTTGAAGGAAGCTGCATTCACCCAGGCCAGTTTCTGTGCATTGAGCTCTTAAGCCTTTCCCTGTGTCCCACGCAGCCTCCTGGCTGACTGCATCTGGTTCCTGGCTATGTGGTGCATTCTCTTCCTGCTTCTTAATAATCTGGCTTCCAGCCTGTCACCTGGTAAACTGCACCTCCAGCTTTACTGACCTCATAGACTATACCTCCAGCCTCACTGGCCTTCTCCGTGCTCCTCCAGCCTCACTGGTCTTGTCTGTGCACCTCCAGCCTCACTGGCCTTCTCCGTGCTCCTCCAGCTCACTGGTCTTGTCTGTGCTCCTCCAGCCTCACTGGCCTTCTCCATGCTCCTCCAGCCTCACTGGTCTTGTCTGTGCTTCTCCAGCCTCACTGGCCTTCTCTGTGCTCCTCCAGCCTCACTGGCCTTCTCCGTGCTCCTCCAGCCTCACTGGCCTTCTCCGTGCTCCTCCAGCCTCACTGGTCTTGTCCGTGCTCCTCCTGCCTCACTGGTCTTGTCCGTGCACCTCCAGCCTCACTGGTCTTGTCCGTGCACCTCCAGCCTCACTGGTCTTGTCCGTGCACCTCCAGCCTCACTGGCCTTCTCCGTGCTCCTCCAGCCTCACTGGCCTTGTCCGTGCTCCTCCAGCCTCACTGGCCTTCTCCGTGCACCTCCAGCCTCGCTGGTCTTCCCTGTGCACCTCCAGCTTCCCTGGCCTTCTCTGGTACTTCTCTGCTCTCTGGCTCATGTTCTTCTTTCTCTTTCTGCGTTATTCCCCTGCTCATGTGGGTGTGGACTGCCCTCAGTCCCCCCACCTGCCTTCCCTATGCTCATGCTGCCCTGCAGCAGGCATGGGGAGGAGCTGGCCAGTCGCTGCTGCACCAGAGCAGTGAAGCAGAGAAGATGCTTGCACCCTGGCACTGCGCCTTCTTGGGCAGCCATGGGGACTAGGGACATCTTCCCTCATCTTTTTTTTGTCCGTCTTTGGAACTCTTGTCCTCTTGTCAGTCTCCCTCTATCCACCCAGCATCATCTTCTTTCTTCTAGTGGTTTTCTTTGCTTCGTGCCTTTCTCTTGTTTGCAGTTTTAGTGAAAAGACTTGTGGTGTTTTGCCACTTAGTGTCTTGAAGTCCTTTGCATCCATCATGTTAAGGAATTGCTCGTCAAATCCTCAGCATTTCTTGATGTTTTTCTCCAGCCTTGGAGTAGGAAGTATTTCAACTGGATGAAAAGCACTTTTTTTTTTTTTTTTTTTTTTTTTTGGTGAATTCCTCCCTTGATGTGTCTCTGGGATTTATCAGCTGATGCATTGTTCAGGTTGCAGTTGCTACTGGAGAGATGTGTTCCCAGATGCACGCAGGGGTTTCTGGGGCTCAGGCAGGGGTTTCTCGGCAGGGGTTCCTGGATGTAGATGGGTTTCCTGGCAGGGGTTTGCACGCGCTGCAAGCCAGATTTTCTCGCTTGCCTGGTACTGCCCTGTCGTGTCTCTGGAGTCTTTGGTTTGGTAGCTTTGGAAAGACTTGGAAAGTTCTCTTTTCTCTCTTCCTTGGGAAGTTGGACAGAGTGGGTGGCAGAGTTTCCTTAGGGTTTCTCTTTAAGTGATCTGCTCCAGGTTTTTCTTAGTTAGGGTCACTTTTGCTCCAGCTGTTGCTGCACTGTGGGAGGAAGTGGCAGCACCCAGGCAGCCACAGCAAGGCACACTGACCTGACCTCCTTAAGGAGCCCTCCTGCGTCTTGTACACAGGCTGCCGTCCGCAGAGGTGGGTCCCCTGCGGCATCCACTCACCCCTGCAGGAGTGGCCCTGCAAGTCCTAAACCTGACTTTCCCAGAAACCTGTGCCTGCCAGGGTTCCTCTGTGGACCAGTGTTCTCCTGCACATGTGCTTTGGAGCATTGGCACCCTATTTCACTGGGGGTGGACTTTTGTTTTCCATGTTCTTCTTATTTTCAGTGGATTTCAAGGGAACAAGCCCTTAGAGTACAAATTCCCTTTCTGTTGACATAGTGATTTTGGTATTTTCCTTGCCCTTCATAGGGCAGTATTTTCAGCCTTTTCTGTTTTTCCACTTGACCTAGATTCTCCCAGAAAGGAAGGAGTCCCTGCTCTATTTGATGCCTAAATACCTATTTATAATTTTGGTCTGAAACTCCTGATTTTCCTTGCATGGACACATGCAGTAAAGCAACCCAAGTCCTTCCCACTCCCAGTGGTGCCTTTGAGCCTTTTTGAGACTGACCTCGTCATGGCCTTTATTTACAAGTGCCTAGTGAAGATCATGGCAGCGTGATGATGTAGAGACCCCCGTCTTAGCCTGGCTTACGCTGCTGTCACGGAACACTGCAGATGAGGGATTTATGAAGAAAAGATGGTTATTTCACAGTTCTGGCTGCTGGGGCCCATCTGGTGCAGGCCTCTTGCTGTGCCGTAAGGGACCCAGGGCATCGTGTGACAAGTGAGCATTCTAGAGGGCCAGAGGTGGGAGCAGGAAGAGGTGAGGAAGGGGACTGGACCACCTTTGTGACAAGGCCACTCCTGCTGTCACTTAGCCACTCCCACAGTGGTGGCAGTGCCCTTCGGACCTGATCACGCCTTACAGGTCTCACCTCCCAACACTGTCACGGTGTGAGTTTCAGAGGGGACGTCCACACCACAGCGGTCTGTGGTCTTCTCCAGCCTCGATGAACCACACTACTTATTTTATGTTTTCTCTCTGGCAGGACCACAAGCAGACGGTCTCACTTTGCCCTGGAGCAGGTCATCCACTTAGGTGTAAAAGGTACTGTCTTGTGGAGCGCTAGCCTTGACAGGAGAGTGTGTGAGGCAGACACCCACCTGGTCTCACTGTTCTGTCGAGAAGCTTGTGGGGCATCTCCTTTTCACCTACATAAAAAATAGCATGCTTGGGCTGGAGCAGTGACTCGGTAGTCATGGCACGTGCCCAGCATGCCTGAGTACATGAGTTCATGTACACAGCAAAGTCTTAGAGCAGTGAAGGTCACATGAAAAACTAAATAAAAATTGTTTCTCTCTCTCTCTCTCTCTCTCTCTCTCTCTGTCCCTCTTTTTTTAAAAAAAAAAAAAGTAGCATGCTTAAGTAATTCAGTAGGGCCGTTGTACTGCATGGAATTCCTCGCAATGTGGATCATTCCTGCACTTACCAGAAGATGAGGGGTGGTTCGGGGGAAGAGTGTGCAGCACTGAGGACACACTAAACCTAGAAGCAGCAGATGGAGTCCAGAGGGCAGTGGAGTGGGCCAGGGGCGTTGTGCTGCCTCCACACTCATCTTCCGAGCCTCGCATTGATACCTTCCCTCTTCCCTTTTCTTGTTTGGAAGTGTTGTTTCCAGAAGAAATCATTCTGCAGTCTCCTCAGGTGACAGGGAATTGGAGTCACGCCCAGGACACCAAGAGTAACCGAGATCCCACCACCAAGGTAGTGAGCTGTGACGTATGAGTGCTATGACGGCTCCAGCATGTTTAAGCTGGTGCTGTGCTTGTTCACTTCCAGGTTGGTTAGCTCAGGCCTGATGGGCATATTAGAGGAGGGTAGTCAACACAAGACCCAAATCAGTCAAAACGGAAATACTCAAAATTGATTTAGTGTGGGTTCATGTGCAATTATGTGTAGGTCTGGGTCCTATAAGTGGGGGAGAAACAAGATATAGGTGTCAATATGATCTTGTTTTATTTTACAGTTATTTCTGCATGCGTTTACATATTCTATATTCTTAGAAAATGCCAAGAAGACACACACCCAGCTAGATTTTCCTTTCATTGTTGGGGATCAAAGCTAGGACCTTGCACATGCTAGGCAAGTGCTCTTGTGAATACTGCAAGCTGCTGTATCTTCTGCTGCTTCAGTCCAGCTGCTCCATAAGTGGCTGGGTGGCACCTATTGTGACCAGGCGCCGTCCCAGGCTCTCAGTATAGTTCTGAATAAAATAGAAGTGATTGGGGCTGTGCTCCGTGGCTGAGTTCACACTCAGCATGTGTGAGACCCTGATTAAACACAACCACAAGGAGAAAAATAATTAAGTAGCACCAACCTCCCCACAAAATACAGTAAGAATCAGCAGACAAAGACATTAAAACAGTTCCTGTAATTGCTTACGTGCAAGAAGGTCAGAGGAGGCATGAGCACATTAAGGACAAACATGAAAGATAAATAAAAAGCACACTTTTGTGAAAATTGTGATGCCTAAGATCAACAATGTACTGGACAGATAAAAGAAAACCACAGTCACTCTAAAAATTAAATTCATTTTAAAAAATACATGATGAGGGGTTGGGGATTTAGCTCAGTGGCAGAGCGCTTGCCTAGCATGTGCAAGGCCCCAAGTTCAGTCCTCAGCCCTAAAAAAAAAAAAAAATACATGATGAGCACTGGTGTATTCTGGGACATCTCTGGTGACCCCAAGCATGTGCACCTGGAGTTCCAGAGAGGGGCATAAGGGACGACTCCTGCAAATAGCAGCTGGAGAGTTCCAAATCCGAGGAAAGCTGTAAATCAGGAAGCTCATCAAGCCTAGGAGCAGAAGACTTGGAGAAAACAACAGAAAGCACCAGACAGACTCATGGAGGCCGACAGGTGACGAGCAGATGTGCAAAGCTGCAGAAAAGGCCTCTGCGTGCACAGAAGAGGACAGCAGCAGCCTTGTCTCCGAACATCACAGAACAAGTCCAGCAGGATGTACCCTCAGTGCTGAAAGGAGAAAGAAAACTGCTGGCCTAGAATCTGGAAGCACAGGTAGAATAGAGACTTCTTCAGGACAGATGCAGACCCACACATTTGCAGTCATCAGATCCCTGACAAAGGCACCAAAAAAACAAAGAGTGGAGAAAAGACAACCTTTTTATTTTTAGCAAGCGGTGCTGGGAAGACTAGCTGCTCACATGTAGAAGAATAGAGTAATTCCTTCACATTTCACCTTGCACAAAAGTGGATCCGACCAGCAGCTGTGTGGCTCCTAGGAGAGAACGGGGACCAGCACTCCAGCCGGAGGGTGCAGGTGTGCCAACTTCCTTAGTGGGACCCCTGAAGACACAAAACACCACCAGGCGTTAGCGAATAGGATGCACCAAGTTCAGCAGCTTCTACACACAGGACACAATTGGAAGTATGAAGAGAGAGCCCTCAGATGAGAAAAATTCCTGGCCAACTGCTCTTCCCACAGAATTGTTAGTATCCAGAATATGTAGAGAACTCAGAAAACTGAACACCACAAAAAATCCATTCAATAAATGCACAAATGAACTAAAAAGGCATTTAAAAAAAAAGAAGTACAAACGTCCAACAAATATATAAAAATGTTCCACCTCCTTAGCCATCAGGAGATGCAAATTAAAATTACTCTGAGATTTCATTGCACTCCACTTAGAAGGGCCATCAGGAGTGCAGATAGTAGATGCTGGCAAGGATGTGGTGGAGAAGGAACTCGAGTACACTGTCAGCAGGTATTAGACCTGGGGCCTGGCTAGACCACTCTTCGGTGTTTATCCTAAGGAATCAAAGTCAGCGTACTACAGTGATAGACACATACCCACGTTCACAGCAGCATTCACAGTAGCCAAGATGTGGAACCAGCCTAGGTGGCTATTAGTGGATGAGTGGGGCGAGAAAATGTGGTCTACATACACATTAAAGAAGAATGAAATTACGTCATGGATGGAACTTGGCTGCATTATGTTAAGTGAAAGAAACCAGACTCAGAAGGTCAAGAGTCATGTTTTGTTTCCTCTCCTATGGAAGTTAGTGAGTCATGTGGGTAAAGGGGCCTCACAAAAACAGAAGGGAGACTGTAGGGTCGGGGGGGTGGTCAGGAGGAAAGGAGGTTCTGGGGAGGAAACTGAGCAGATGTGGTTATGTACACGCACGGATGTCCCTGTGAATGGCAGTATAACATGTGAGCACTGCACACCAGTAGAGATCTTTAAGACTTTAGATGTACAGAGTCTGAAAGATGGAAGAAACAGGACTAGCATACCTGAATTGCTGGAAATTAAGTCCTTCAGGCGTGAGGAGAATGGCACCAAGTGGGACTAAGGGAGACTACCAGGAGTCACACATGGGTGGGCAGTGTGAAAGAACCTGCTATTCCTAGAAATTCTCTGCAGAAGACTTTATATATGTATGTATGTATACCAAAGATTGAACCCCAGGGTACTTAACCACTGAGCACATCCCCAGCCCTTTTTAAAATTTTTTATTTTGAGACAGGGTCTTGCTAAGTTGCTGAGGGTGTCATTAAATGTTGCCCAGGCTGGCCTTGAACTTGGACCCACCTGCCTCAGCCTCCTGAGTTGCTGGGATCACAGGTGTGCACCACCACATCTGTCTCAAGGTGATAGATTTAAATCTGACAACATCAGTGGTCACCTTAAATTTAAATGTTCTAAACATTGCACCCTGCATGAAAAGGTGAATTGTCAGAGTGGACAGAAGGGAAGAACCTAACTTGATATCCCTCAGCCACGCCCAAGCCCAGGGTGCTAAAGCCCAGGGAAGCCCGTGGGAATCCGTCCATCAAGGTGGTGCAGTCTTCATGCAGCCTGACACCCTCCTGCATGCTGAGTCTGCCCCAGGTGGCTCATGACAACTGGTGGGCCCCCAGTGGTGGTCACACGTTCAGGGAGTAATGGCAAAGCTCTGCACATGCTCAGTATGTGAGAGCTGCTTGTTTCTCTGTATTATTGAGCCACAGTTGCTTGAATCTGCAGACGTGGAGCCCCCGGGTACAAGAAGCAGACGGCACTTGCTGCCTGTAGGAAGCACACTTTAAATACAGACACACAAGTAAGCTAAAAAGAAAATGAAATGTCGCCCCCCCGCCCTGGGTTCTGGAGCGGGGAGCGGCTGGAACAGCCTCGGCGAACCTTTAGCCGTTCCCCAGGGGGCCAGCAGGACACTGGGAACCGGGCGCCGGCAGGACAGGGCTGGGGATGGGGGAAGAGGAGTCGCTCCCCACAGCGTTCCTGTGCGAGGAGCGGGCAGAACGACCTTAACAAGCCGTCCTCCGAGGGGCCGAGTTAGGACAGGGATGGGGCGAGGAGTCGCTCCCCGCTGCACTCCAGAGCAAGGAACGGGTAGAACGACGTGGGGTCGTCCTCCGAGGGGCTGAGTTAGGAAGGGTTGGGGAGCCGGGAACAAGGGGGCGAACGCCGGCGGCTGGAACACGGGACCTGCATCTTCTACCGCTGCTGATCTGATGTCTCTGCTGCTGCTGCTGTGGCTTCTTCTGACTGCTGCTTTTTCTCTGACTGCTTCTGTGCTCTCTTCCTTCAGGACACGGCTGCTTGCTTTCTTGCTCTTCTCTGGCTACTGCTCCTCCTCTGGCTGCTCCTTCTGTGGCTGCTTCTCCTCTGGTTCTACTCTTTCTCTTTGGCTGCTTTTTCCTTGGGCCGCTTCCTTTACCTGACTAGCTGCTACTCTATTTATCCATTACAACAGCCAATAGGGTACAATACAAACACCTTTCTCCAATTGTAACAAATGAGTGGCCGAATAGCTTAGTCATGCGGTCAGGCAATTTGCTAATTACAAGCCAGCTGGACCCCTTAGAGCTGTTTACCACCAATTCTCCTACAAGCCAGCTGAACCTCATGTTCCCAACATGAAAGGCACAGTGAGGAGGCGGGCAGAATGGCTCCACCCATCCAGAGTGGAGAGCACCAGGGAGGAGGAGATGGTGTCCCAGCCATTCCCAGATGCTTGCCTCCTTGGAACAGCCCAGGACGCAGAACTGACAGAGAGCTGTCCACGCCTCACTCTCAGCAGTGATGGGAAGAAAGCAGGTGCACAGAGGTGGAGGCTGGTAACAGCAGAACCAACCAGAGTGACTTTGAAAATCATCAACAGCAATCTCTGGGAAACCCCCAGAATCTGGGAATCAGATGTGTACGCAAAAAAAAATCCATGGAGAAAAATTAAAATAAATTTTAAAAATAATAAGTTTTAAAAAGTAACCCTTGATCAAAGAAATCAGAAGTGAAATTGGAAAGTTCTTGCCAGAATGAAAATGGTAACAGCTTATCAAAAGTAGTGAGATGGGGCTGGAGCGGTGACTTGGCAATTACAGCACTTGCCTGGTAGGCACAAGGATGTGGGTTTGAACCCCAGCACCACATATACAACAAAGTGTTGGAGCAACGAAAGCCACATGAAAAATTAATAAAACTGATTCTTCTATCTCTCAAAAAAAAACTAGTGAGATGCTGTCAGAGGACTCTTCGGAGGAAGTTTGTAGAGCCAGCTGCCTATAATTGAAAAAAGACTTCAAGTCAGTGGCTTCAGCTTCCTCTTTTAAAAAGAAACTAGAGCCGTGCTCGGTGGTTCATGCCTGTAATCGCAATGACTCGGGAGGCTGAGGCAGAAGGATCACAAGTTCAAGGCCAGCCTCAGCAACTTAATGAGACCCTGTCTCAAAATAAAATATATAAAAAAAAGGGTTGGAGATATAGCTCAGTGGTTAAGTGCCCCTGGGTTCAATCCCTGGTACCAAAACAACAACAAAAATTATTTTTAAAAAGTTTTTAAAGAGCGAGAAAGAGAAAGTTAATTTTTATTTTTTCATCTTCGTTGTTGTTGTTTTTCTGACACTTAGTTGTGTATATGGTGCTAGGAATTAAACTCAAGTCCTTGTGCTTGCCAATCAAGCGCTCTACTGCTATGCCAGTTCTCCAGCCCCAAAATTTTAAAATTTCTAAAAACTAAAGAAACAAATGGAAATCAAATAAAGCAAAAGAGAATAGATGTTGGAGTAGAAATTAATGAAATAGAAAGGAGCAAAAGCAGAGAAATCAGGGAGTCTAAAAGTGGACTTGGAGAAGATGAGTCACGCTGCTGAACTGGCTGCAGACTGATCAGAGGGTGGCAGAGAAGCGCATCCAGGGCGAGGAGACTCCTGTGATAGCTCATCCTACGCTTCACCTTGACTGCTTGGTCAGTGTATTCTGGCTATGTCCAGTAAGCAAAAAGGTCTAGGTTCTCAAGGAAGAAAGTCATGTGCAGAAGTTGCCAAGATCCACAACAAGAGCAAATCAGCCATCTACCCCATGAAATGACCAGGAGGGAGAAAAGTTGGCTCTAGTTTTGCTGTCACACCTTGAAGCTGCAAACGTGGTGGCTGCAGAGGATGTGAGGTTCTTAACCAGTTAAGATGGAACAGGTGGGGAGGTTGGAGCGTGTGTGGAGTCAGCCCCTCTGAAGGGTCAGTGCTCAACTGGGGCCTCCGTGGTCCCTCCCTCGCCCTTCATCACTAGATGCACACACACTCCCCTGTGGTGCTGACTCATGGTGATGAACAACTTTGTACTGATACATGCAACAACAGACACAAACACCTTACGTGCTTGTTGAAAGACATGAATTTCCACAGCTCCCTCAACAGGAAGTCTTGACTGTATGAGCTGTAGAGCTACTCAGAATGACCTTCGGTTAGACCTTCCCACAAAAACTGCCCACAGTGTCACTGGTGAATTTGCCATTCCAGGAAGAGATAACACAACACCAGGAGGCTTAACTCCAAACTCACAAGGCCAGGGCTGCTGGGCACAGTGGCCACACCTGTAATCCCAGCAGTTCAGGAGGCAGAAGCAGGAGGATCTCAAATTTAAGGTCAGCCCCAGCAACTTAGCAGGACACTGTCTGAAAATAAAAAGTAAATGGGCTGGGGAATGAAGCTCAGTGGTAGTGCCCTGGGTTCCATCCTCAGTACCATAGATGAATGAGGGAATGAGCAAAATCCAGGACATGGAGAAGAAAAATCCATCAGCAACAGGACCAGAAAGCTGCATGCCAGCATCACTCCGGAACACAGGTGTCAAGTCCTGAAACAAAACATGAGCAAATTAAGTGGATGTGAGATCTAGTAGTGTTCGCTTTAAGAATGAGAAGCATGCTTAGCATCCCCAAAATCAGCCAGTGTGATTCACCTCATTGACAGACTAACAAGGGAAGCCCTGCCATCCTCTCAGCAGACACAAAAGGCACCTGACAGCCCAGCCTCCATCCTTGTGGGAACACTGCGCCTGCCCGGTGGTACCTGGAGGTAACTGGAGGCCTGGTCCTAAAGTTTCTGTGTGGCGCAGAGCATTATAGGTGAGTAGTGAGGCCAGGAGCAGGAGAAGGACAGGTGTCCAGCTTCCATATGATGTGTGACAGACTCTGCAGGGTGTCCCCAGGACCATGCCACTCAGCAAGATGGCAGACATGAGATCTGCCTGCAGAATGGATCACCGGTGTTTGCTGTCAGCAGGCGCATTACTTTCTGGATACCACTTGGAACAGCACCTGGACACGTTGGACGTAGGGGCAAGTCTGATGGACTGTGCAAGACTGTGACCAGCATCTAGGAAGCATCATGGGACAAAGCACCAGAAGACCTCCGTCGGTGTGGAGAGACATCAAGCCCTGGGTCAGAGACTCCATGTCCTTGTGATGCCTGTTTTCCCCGGACCTGTGAATTCAGAGCCCATGCAAAAAGGTAGACCTGGGTCCATACCTGACATTGAGTTCAAAACCAGCAGAGGGTCTGTGGTCCTAAATGTAAAGCCCTAAACTACAAGACGTCAGGAAGACAGTGCCGGAGAAGATCTCCACATCCTGCATTTAGGGGGGTTTAGATATGACACCAAGAGTGACCCATGAAGAAGAGTGGCAACCCTCCCCATGCTGCTGGAATGTCCAGGACTTAAAAGGTGCTCTCACCAAGGAAATGGGAAACAGAACATCCCTGTGAAAAGCAGCTCACACATGTCTGTCCAAGACCCATCCACAGAGTTGACAGTGTTTGTGTTGTTGACTGCCCAAAGCTGGAAATGGCAGTGTCCATTAAGAGGTGGATGGACAGAGGAGTGTGGTGAGTTCTTAGAGTGGAGTTCCATGGCAACATGGATGGGTTGCTAAGCAGTTCCTGCGCAGCAGTGTGTGATATCAGCAGGGGCTGCTGGGGCAGCATCAGGGTGGACAGTCTTGGTGGATAGTCTCAGTGTGTCAAAGCCTGCCGCCCTCCACACTGCGCGTGCATATGCCTAATTGCACCCCCATTGCACTCTGAAGCGCCCGTGCAACAGTGAAGGAGTTCACATTGATAGAGCCTTCTGGAATAAAATTTGGCAATATGTATAAACTTGTAATGAGGAAACTTTCAACATAGCAGTTTTATAGATTCTGGAATTTATCCTCTGAAACTGATCTAGTGATTGTGCAGAGATACAAGTACAAAACTTTGAATGTTCTTTGTCATGGGGAAACTGAAAGAGTTCCATAGGTCCAGGGCAAATTCCATATGTATTTAAGCATGTCCACCAGACCAGTGCAGGACCCTGGTCACAGCTCTCGGAGGCAACTCGAACCCTATGCTCTCCGATGCCTGGAGGTCTGCCGAGGCTGTCTAGGATGCAGAGCTCGGGGCTGTTTGTTAGCCTTCCCCGCAAGCCCTCTCTAGCAGGCTAGCCTTTGGCAAATGAAATGTAACCCTTTATTTTGGTTTCATCACCACAAAGTTTGTTGTTATTTGTTTTTTGAAGGGAGTTTTTTAAAAAATGGACTTTTGGCATCTTTTTATCAGATCTCCTATATTTTCATTGTGTTCTGAAAAACATGACCGTGACCCATCCCAGGAGCTGAACGTTGGTAGATGCTTATGTTTGTTCTTCAGACTCACTAGTGTACACAGAGCTGGGTTTTAACAGTTGCTGCGTGATCATTTCTAGAATAGGAAAGCCCCGAAGGACCAGACCAAACATGGGGCGAAGCAGAGGCACACCGGTGCTCAGGACCTGCCGGGAGTGGCTGCCTTCACTGCAGAGACGTGCGGCTTGGGTGCGTGAGTGCTAGGGACTCGCTGAGGAGCAGCCTGGAAGCAGGTGCCATGAGGCACATGCACTGTGCCCTGGCTGAGGGACATGCCCTGCCTGGGGGATGGGCAGTGGCCTTGTCCTGGCCGATGTGTGGGGGCACCTCTGTGCTTTTGCTCAGGTGTTTGAAGGAGGTCAGATTGTGGATGACCTTGGGCCATGTGAGCTTTTAGGCAACGTGGACAGGTTTGTTTAAGACAGGGTCTCGCTGTGCCCAGACTTTTTGATCTCTGGGCTCCCACCTTAGCCTTCCAAATGCTGGAACTGCAGGCTTAACTACCACACCTGGCTTACTGTAGATGTGTCTCTGCATCCACAAAGCAGAGTGGATGGAGCAGCCTTTTCCCTCCTAGACAGCGCCTGCTCCTGTCTCTGCCCCGCAAAGTGCGGATGGCTGCAGGACGCACCGTGCCAAGTCTGCTCAGGGACCATGCTGAAGAGGCACAGCCTGTCTGGCCAGCTGTGCAAAGCCTTCAAGGCACATGTGCTTGGACACCGGGCCAAGCAGGAGACATCGAGCAGTTGTGCAAAGCTGTCTGGCTTCTAACTGGACTGTCTCTCCACCTTGAATATGGTAGATGAAATTCAGATCCCTAAAGCAAGGGACACGGAGTTTTTCAATCCAGTACTGAATGAAAACCAGAAGCTTGCGGTTAGAAGAATCCTGAGTGGTGACTGCCGCCCTCTCCCGTACATCCTTTTTGGACCTCCTGGAACTGGAAAGACGGTGACAATAATCGAGGCAGTTTTGCAGGTAAGGAGAGCGGCGCTGGTTGCCTTAGGCTCTGTGCTGTGTTCCTGCATCTGAGTGTGCAGGAAGGGCCTGTCGACACTGTGGTTGAGAAGAGCTGGGGAACTCAGGGCTCTCCTGAGAAGGAGCTGGCTTGTGTGAGCGTCGGGATCTTAAAAGCACACTTCACGGGTGTGGAAGGAAGCCGCATCTAGAGTGGAGAACTCTTGCCTTGACAGGGGCCAAAGCTGCCACTCTGCAGAAGCTGCTGGCATCTCCTTTCCTATTCCAGATCAAGTCTATGAAAGCACGGTGTCAGTGTTTTCATGTTGTTCGGGGTTCCCGCTGGCAAGCGTGCCTTGAGTCCTGCCCCTGCTGTGCAGTGAGCTGGGCATGGTAGTCAGTGGGCCTGGTCCTGCCTTAGGAGGTGGTGTAGCACTTCACCACCCACTGGGTGTCTCAGGATGGCCTGCGAGGGAGGACCCTGGCTTTGCTGTGCTCAGGGATTAAGCCTGCACCTGGGCCCGGGTGCAAGGCCTGTGTGTTCTGCACGTCATATTTGGGGGTTCTGCTGTGCAGCGTTGAGAGTTGTGACCCTCGGTCTCTTGTGTCTTGGATGAAGGTACATTATGCTTTGCCGGACAGTCGGATTTTGGTCTGTGCCCCCTCTAACAGTGCTGCCGACCTCGTGTGTTTACGGCTGCATGAGAGCAGGATGTTGAGAGCTGCTGCCATGGTCCGGGTGAACGCCACCTGCAGGTTTGAAGAGGTGAGCCCAGGCAGGGATGGCAAGAGCAGGCTGCAAGAGGAGGAGGGTGGTACACACTGACCACCCTGGAGGTCCTGGTGCAGGGGCTGCTCTGCCCTGAGCTAGGGACAGTGCATGGGGGTCCCACTCTCACGTGCCTGAATCATCAGTCCTGCCGTGGGTATGCTTAGCTTTGTTGGTCCTCATGTTCGTCTCTGATCCACAGATGTGTTGTTTTACTTCAGTTCCGTTTTGTTGGTTTGGTTACAAGTAGCCCTTTAGGGAAATGGTAGGTTCCTGGTTTGCTTACGGACTCAGGTATTGCTTTAAAAAAAAAAAATAAAACTGAAGCCAGGCATAGTGGCACACACTTTTAGTCTTGCCACTCAGGAGGCCAAGGCGGGATGATCACAGGTTTGAGCCCAGTCTCACCAACTTAGTGAGACCCTGCCTCAAAATACAATTTTTAAAAGGGCTGAGGAAGTGGTACAGCATGTGCCTAACACATGTGAGGCCCTGGGTTCCATCCCCAAGCACCTCAAAAAAAAAAAAAAATCAAGACTAGAAAACGTATGGAGTTTTTTTTCCTGGAGGGATCTACAGGCATCTGTTACATCCATGGTTCTGGAGTCCACAAAATGTGGACTTAAATGGTACAGAAGTATAAAGCATACTAATTAAGACAGTGTTCAACCATCAGGTAGCCAGGACTGGGAAGTGGCAACAGGGAGGATTGCCTCAGAATTCTTTTCAGTCCTGTCATTCTGTTAATAATTTAGGAATGATTTAGGAATGATAATAATTTGAAAACAAACTTACTGCATCCTCCTTGCCCCAGACCATCATTGATGCCATCAAGCCATATTGCAGAGACGGGGAAGATATCTGGAGAGCCTCCCGCTTCAGGATAATCATCACAACATGCAGCAGTGCAGGCCTTTTTTACCAGATAGGAGTGAGGTGAGCACAGCTCAGTGCTGGCCTAGGCCCCAGGATGGAGGTCCTTGTGCATTGTGCGCGCACTTCCTATGAGGGGAGGCTGACCAAGCCACCGCGGTGGAGCAGCAGCAGCAGCAGCAGCTGTGGGGTCAGAGTGACAGGCCAGGACAGTCTTTTCTGTCCTCCTGAGGAAGCGGGGTTTGTGCTGAGACCCCAGAGACTCAGCCCAGCAGTGGGATACACAACTGACGGACTAGCGCATTCATGGCCCTGCAGTGGGAGGCCCCAAGCACATTCACCCAGAGGAGCCTGCAGAGCTGGAGCAAGAGGCGTGGCAGGAAGGGGTCTGGAGGGCCAGGTGAGGCACTTGGAGGTGGCCCCTGGTGTGTGGCAGGCGAGTGGAAGGCAGATCACATGGAGGTCTCTGGGCATCGAGGCCCACCCCTGCGGGGCCTTGAACTCACTAGTGTGCGGGAGAGCAGAGCGGTGAGGGGTATCCTCATTGGCCAGAGGCACTTCCACAGGACTGCCCTCCGAGCCAGGGAGGCCTGAGAGCAGCAGGGCGGTCACAGGCCACACTCAGTGCTGGATGGAAGGGAGGCACCTGGTGGTGTGTGCCAGGCTGAGGGGCCAGGGAAGGACCAGGGACCCTGAGGCTGAGCCTCACCCTCCCCTGACGGCCTGGGGCAGGCATCCCTGCAGCGTCTGGAGGGGTCATCCCAGAGCAGTGGCCGTGAGGGTGATAGCATGGCCCATGCATGCCTGGCTATGGGCTCCCAGCATCTGTCACACAATGGGGACCAGTGGGCTACCCAGTGGGCTACCCAGTGGGCAATGGCCACACCCATGTGGGTCACAAGGTAGTGACGACTGTTGGTTCCTCTCACTCACAAGACCCCTGCATTAAGCAATGGGTCAGCCTGCATTTTCTCTGAAGGCCAAGTCTTCAGAATCCACTGCTGTTCACTTAGACAAGCTACCACACGGTGCCCAGGAGCCACATGTGGCTAGAGGCTACCACGCCAGCCAGTGCAGGTCTCGACAGGTGAGGGGCTTGTGTTCATGAGCCTCCGAGGTCTGCAGAGAAGCTGTGGCAGCGATAGTCCTCCTCCTCTGTTTAAGGTCCAGTTTTTAGGGTGCAGAAGGTTTCACGCAGGGCAGGGCCGCCATGCTGGTGACAGCCCAGGCTGGAGAGAGCCTACTGCAGCTGCCGCAGCCAGAAGAATATACATGGAGCAGTGCCCTGCAGTGCGTTACATCCTTGTGTTCTGGTTAGTTGGCCCCAGCGGTAGTGGAGACCACCTGCTCACCTCCTCCCACAGAGCCCATGGCTTGAGTTTCCCAGACTCGGCCGTGGTCAGAGGTGTGAACTGGGAGCCTCCCTGCATGTGTCTACCACAGGTCTGATCTCATAGCAGGGCTCCGAGGTGCAGAGGTGACAGAACTTCTGATGCCCAGGGTCAGGGAAGTGAGAGCTCAGGCTCCGAGGCCAGGCAGCACCGGCTGAGGCCGGTCCCCAGGCAGTGCCTCCTCTGGACGCTGCCCTGCCTTCTCACCATAGCAGTGCTGCCTCATGGCTGCTGGAAGAAAGGCAGGGCAAGCCATGAGAAGGTGCTCAGGTGGAGGCTCTGAGGTCGCCTGCCCCACAGCCTCCCCAGTGCCGCTCCTCAACCAGCCCTGTCTACTCACACGGGAAGCAGGTACACGAGGCAGAGCTGCCTGCTGGAGCCACAGAGCTCAGAAGTGGGTGGCGCTGGGCCTGCAGAGTCGGATGTTTTGGGTCTGGTGTGGGGGCAGGAGTGTGCTGAATGCCCCAGCCAGTGAGGTGCCTGAGGCCACCCTCACCAAGCCCTGTCCAACCCTACTGAGCAACCACACTGTTGAGAGCACCAGTAGGACAGGACAGGACTCATGTCTCCTGGCAGGCCTGCACCCAGGTCACTGGGGGCCCACTCTGACCCCACAGGCAGAGGACAGGGCCTGTCAAGTGTGTGCCAGGCATGGGCTGCTGCACACTGTGATGGGAATGACCACTTGGGCACCTTTGGCTCTAGAGTTGGACACTTCACTCACGTGTTTGTGGACGAGGCTGGGCAGGCAAGTGAGCCAGAGTGCCTCATTCCTCTGGGACTGATCTCAGACATCAACGGCCAGGTAAGGCCTGTGCGTGTGCTGCACACCTCTGTTTTACCCCATTTTCCATGGTGACAGGAGCTTGGCACACTGCTCGGCACAGCTGCTCACCACAGCTGCTCACCACACAGCTCCATCCTTGGGGTGGGTGCAGCAGGGATGCTGTATTATGGTTTTCCACTCACAAACCAAAGCTAAGAGCACTGTAGGTGCTGGGGACCCAGCGACAAAGTCAGCGGCTGCCCTCCCTGCCCTTGTTGAGCCCCACGTGCCAGAGGGAAGGGCAGGGCAGGGCCTTGTGCCTGCTCCCTCTGGGCTGCCCTGGCCTCTCCTCTCAGAACCCCAGCCCTGCCTGCTCTGCATGTGCCTCTCAGACCCCAACTGCTCCTTCCTCTAGTGCCTCTGACAGTGATGCAGACTGCACCCCCTTCGAGCAGTCCTCTGCACCTGCCATCTGGACATGTCAGGCCCCTCCTGAGGGCACACCCTGCTTCCTCTCAGGTCATCAGACTCCATGACATGGGGCCTAGGGAGGGCTGTGAGGACACAAGGACTGGTCTGGTTGGAACATGTGGCCTCCAGGCAAGAGAGGGGGACAGACTGCCTGATATGGCCACATGTGGGGCCTTCACCAGGACAGGGTAATCTCCCAGGGTCAAGTATAGCAGAAACATCCAGACACAGGTCACATCCCCAGGACTCTTACCATTTTAGAGAGAAAGCTGACCCGGAGTCTGGTGCAGATGGAGGCTGCATGGAGAAACAGGCCTCAGACCCACTGAGTGTCCCATGTCCGCTGCCCTCTCGAGACTACTTTGAGTCTCAGCTGCACCCTCCCATCTCTCGACCATGGGTCCCTGACCACAGCTGTGGGAGAGGCCATCCTCTTACACCCCCAGGGCTCGTCCCTGTGGCCTTGGAGCACGTGTTGCTGGTCCCCATCAAGGCCCTTGTGTGTGCCACAGATTGTGCTTGCTGGAGACCCCATGCAGCTTGGCCCCGTCATCAAGTCCAGGCTGGCTATGGCCTATGGGCTGAACGTGTCCATGTTGGAGAGGCTGATGTCCCGGCCAGCGTACCTGAGAGATGAGAATGCATTTGGTGCTTGTGGTGCATACAACCCCCTGCTGGTGAGTCCCACACCATCTGTTAAGTCACACTGCTGTCAGCCCACCTCCTGTCCACAGCAGGGCCTCAGTCACACCAGGAAGAAAGGAGTTTGCACTTCACAGAAACCCTGCAGCCCTTCATCAGGCATCTCAGGATGGGAGCCAGGCATGGATGGTGGGGGTCATATGCCCCCACCTCCCATGGTAATCGAAGGCATTTTCCTTCTGTTCCCGGGAACCAAGAAGTGCGCCTGTGTCAGACTAGGAGGCACCAGGCAGTCCAACATTGATGGCAGAGA
Organism: Aplodontia rufa; assembly: GCA_004027875.1. Classification (NCBI taxonomy): domain Eukaryota; kingdom Metazoa; phylum Chordata; class Mammalia; order Rodentia; family Aplodontiidae; genus Aplodontia; species Aplodontia rufa. The sequence goes on along the minus strand of PVKS010007217.1, from coordinate 10,395 downwards.
GTCTTTGGGGTCCATGACAATAAAAGGAGCTAAATCTGAATTACTTCATCAGTCAGGAGAAACATGGTTTTTGTAACTTTGTCTGAAATAAGAGCTTTGCCACCATGAGACTGGGGAGTGTCTCTGGTGGGTTCTCCTAACTCAGGGTGCTCCTCCAAATGAAGCTCCTGGGCTTGTGGCCACCTTCAGAGAAGGGGTGGCTTTGGAACCTGCATCTTTGGGAGCCCCTAGAACAGTGATTTGGGGAGCTAGGGTCTGTGGGGCCTTTCATGGAACAGTGAGTAACTGCTATGATATAAAAAAAATTGCAAAAAGTTATTTTGATTCTCTAAACTACTATGTTATTACATTGCTGAACTGCTATAATACAAAAAAGGGAAGGTTTCTCTCTGAACTTGCGTTCCTGGTGTGGATGAGGTGCAGTAATCAGGAAAGATTTTCCGGGAAGTGGCCTGGAACCTCCCAGTTGATCACCCGTGGGCCCTTTGCCCCACTGGAAATAGAAAGGGTGGAAGGGGAGCAGAGCAACTGTGTGGGAGCGTGTGTTGGGGGATCTCAGGCTGAGGAGCCTCCAGAGGCTCAAACCCCTGAAAGGCTCCTCCTGTAGGAGGAGTGGAGGATCCAGTGTGGCTGCCCCCAGGAGACTCAGAGCTCTGCTGCCTGTAGGAGCAGCACCTTGGGGAACCTGCCAGCTGTCTCTGCAGCAAGAGCAGTGGTGTGCCACCTGGGCAGCAGCAGCAGCAGGGAGGGCCCATCCCTGCCATGCCACCTTCGAGTGCACACTGTAAGCAGCTACAGGCACAGGGAGCCCTCCACCCACCTGCAGCACATAAAGACTTTGGACCCAGAACAACTGGCACCACCACTAATCTATGGGTGTGTGCTTCCTCCTCCCCCACGAGCCTGTGCTGCTCTGGGCCAGTGTGATTGATGGGTGAGGTCTAGAGTTTTGATTGGCTTCTTGGAAGCAGGCCTTGTTCTACTTCCTGAATTATCAAGTTCATTGCCCTGAGTCAAAAGTCCAGAGGTGTTGGCCGTGAAGGGGGCCAGAAGCCTATGGCCATGTGCAGGTCCCAGACCAGGTGGAGGGGAAGTGTGGAGCCATCCTCACGGTGCACAGCTCTGTCAGGGAGGCCACCTCTGCTCTGCCTTTTGTCCAGCTGAGCTGCAGGTGACAGGGCTTGGCCACAAGACAGTGGGTGCAGCACTGGTGCCTCCAGGGGTGCCGAGGCCAGGACAGGAGCAGAGATAGGCCCTGCCCTTCCCTCTGCATGGCCACCCTCACGTGGACAGCCACCTGAGGTACCTGCGTGGTGGCAGGCAAGGAGAGGTGCAGGCAGGAGCAGGAAGCTGCCCCCGGGGAATGGACAGCAATGCAGGCCTCAAATTCATCCCAGTCTTTTTCTCCTGTGGGTGACCTGCCCTTGTCCTCTCCTGCAGGTCACCAAGCTGGTGAAGAACTACAGGTCCCACTCGGCCCTACTGGCTCTGCCCTCGCGGCTTTTCTATCACAGGGAGCTGGAAGTCTGTGCAGACCCCAAAGTGGTGACCTCCTTGCTGGGCTGGGAGAAGCTGCCCAAGAAGGGCTTCCCTCTCGTCTTCCACGGGGTGAGGGTAAGTCTTGCTGTGAACTGCCAATGCCCCGCATCCAGCCAGGTGGAGAGGTGCTCATCTATGGCCTGTGTGTGTGGCTTCGCTGTGTCGGCAACCAAGCAGTTTCTCACGAGCCTGTGGCGGGGCAGAGGAGTGCTGGTCTCCCAGAGTGGAAGGCAGCAAGGAGGCTGCTGCCAGCCTCCCTTATGCAACCAGCTCAGGAGTGGCCTGCACAGGGCGGGCGTCGTAGGGCAGCACTCCCTGAGCTCACAGCAGAGGAGACACAGGCTTCCTGAGCTCCTTAGGGGTCAGAGCCCCATGCATCCATTAGTAGGAGGAGAAGGTGAGGTGGGCAGGACCGAGAGGAGCTGGGCATCAGGGAACTTGCTGCTCATCAGTGCCCACCCACCCAGCAGGCCCCGTGCACCTGGACCAGAGTCACATGAGAACCTAGCAGGAATGACTCCACTGTGAGCCCGAGCCCAGCTCCAGGGCAAGGGACAGTGAGGTGACAAGGACCTCCCACTCACTGAGGTCTCACAGAGGGAGGGGCTAGATGCTCAGTAGCTTAGGTTGCCAGAGCCACAAACATGATTTGACATTTGCTCCCAAAAGCAAGTGAGGTATTGTCCAGAATTGTGCCTGAACCTAGACAGAACAAGGAGCCTGGTATCAGGTGCCTTTGCTGTGGCAGCAGGGCCATGGGCCTTGTGGGGAGAGTCCAGGAGACAGCTTCGTGCAGCATGGCACCTGCACATTTCCTCTCTTAACCCCTTGGGGGAACATATTTGAGGTCTGCGTGAAGTGGGTAGGGTGCATGTGTATGGCTAGTGGAATCCCACCTGGGAACAAGAGGGGTCTGCTCTGAGGGTGGCCCTCCCCTTCAGCCAATGCTCCCCCAGTCCTCGGGTGCTGCCCACCACCTGGCCTGCTCCATACGTCCTTAGAAGCTACCTTGCGCCAGGAAAGCCAGTGGGAAATGGTACCAGAGGGAATGCCTCTGCAGTGTCCAGAACTGAGCCTTATCAGGTGTGAGGAGGTCCCTAGAAGAACCTGAGGCTTTACCTGAGCACATGGAATGGGACAGGTGTACTCACAAGTGCCAGGCTCAATGCCTGAATTTGTGGAGCGTCTGTCCACAGATTAACCCACACAATTTATGCAGTCTAAATAAAGATTACCACAGGCTTTTTCATGAGAAACTGATTATAGAGTAGAGTTGTAAATGTTTTATGAAAAAAAAAAATAAATAAGGGTCTGGAGCAGTGGCTCAGGGTTACAGTGCTTGCTTGGCTTGTGCAGGTGCTTGAGATCAAAGCCCAGCACCACATACACCACAAAGTGCTGGAGCAACAGAGGCCACGTGAAAAACTAAACAAAGTTGATACACTCCCTCCCTTCTCTCCCTCCCTCCCTCTCTCTCTCCCTCTCTCTCTCTCTCTTTCTTTAAAAAGAAAAGAAAAATGAGTTAGTCTTAGTATGTTACAAAATAGGCTAAGCTGTAGTATTTATAAAAAAAAAAATACGTATAGGTGACAAAAGAAGTCCCAATGTGGGCCATAAACCAGGTGTTTTAATGTAGGATCTTAAGGTCCTGGCCCACCAGTGCTCAGGAGACCCAGGAGGGATACAGACCTCATCACACACGGGCCCCGGGGCGCACGGCTTACTGGAGGCCTTGCATGAAGTCAGGGAACTGAGGGTGATGAGGCCTTTTTTGACCCAGCATTGTCTACGCAGATTTCCTGCAGGCAGTGTTAACCGGGGGTCCAGATCAAGCAGAGTTCCAGGAAGTCGTGCGGAGGCGAGAATGGTCACTGCGGCACGTCTGCACAGTCCTCGCAGGTGTGAGGGTCAGTCCAGGCAGGCCACAGTCAGCAGTCCCATGGGAGGTGGTCACCAGGGGCAGCTGCAGGAGGCGGAGATTTGGTGGACCCCATGGGAGTGGGAGGAGGTGCAGAGCTGGGGGGGCTGAGGTGGGTGAGGAAGTCCCGCTTGGGTCCATGTGGACGCCGAGGCAGCATAGGCTTGTGTTAATTCGCTGCCATTAATTGTTTTAGTGACTTCTAAATGCTAAATTATGTACCATTCAGCGTTCTGGACTGTGAAAATAAAATGGGGTGTCGCTATATACCACCGTCGGGAGTCAGGCACCCCTGTGTGAGCTGGCTGCAGGGTTACTAGCCAGCCTGGCCCTTGCTACCCTGCACACCTGGGCTCTCTCCACCTCAGTGCTGCCCATCTCCTGACCCGCAGCTCTGGAATCAGACGCCCCACACTGCATCCACCTGAGCAGGAGGCAGCTCAGTAGAAGGCATCTTCTGGTACCCATGGGGCAGGGCTGAGTGCTATTGGCTACCAGGCCTCAGTCTCTGTGTTGAACAGGACAGGAATGCCTCATGGTTGGCCTCCGCTGCAGCTGCAGAGCCAGGCAGCACTCTCCTCCTTTCTGCTTGGGTGTTTTCAGCGTGTGTCTCTGTGCACCCTTGCTGCCCCACCTGGCCTGCCAACCTCCCGTTCCCTCACTGGTTTCTAAATCCCCATCCCTTCCTGGGCCTCCCTGCCAGCCCTCCCAGACAGCAACTTCCTCAGGATTTTCTTTCTCCATTCAAGGATGGTAGAACTGAGGCTGGAGTGGTGGCTCAGCACTTACGGCACTTACCTGGCATGCGCAAGTACACGAGTTCAAACCCCAGCACCATGTATGCAGTGAAGTGTCTGAGGAACACTGAGTGTCTGAGTCACGTGAAAAACTAGATAAAAATTGCTTCTCTCTTTCCCTCTCTCTCCCCCCTCTACCATCCCCCCTTTCTTTAAAAGAAAAAAAAGGTGGTAGAACCATGTGACCCAGCTGTCCCAGCATCACCCCCATTTTATCCAAAATAACTGAAATCAGTACAGTATAGTGATACCGTAGCACACTAGAGCCGCATCAGTGTTCATAGCAGCACAACTATCAAGTGTTGGAGAAACAAAGGCCAGACGGAAAAGTAAATAAAATTGGTGTTCTCTCTCTCTCTCTCTCTCTCTTTCTCTCTTTTTCTCTCTCTCTTAAAAAAGTTACTAAGGTCATTTATCATAAGTCCAAAAGGGCAAACTGCATGTGGCTTAACCAAAAGCTCTGAAAATCAATGAAATTGTATTGCTTTGTCTGGTGTTTACTTTTTAAAATTGTGATCTAAATACACATAACAAAATTCACAGTGTTAGATTTCTCAGGTATAAAGTTCAGCACTGTCAGTGTCTGCATTGCTTTGTGACCAGCAAAACCGGAACTCACCCTGCTAAACATGGGCACCCCATTCTTCCCCAGTCTGCTTTCTGTCTCTGAGGGTTCTCCACTCTCAGGATCTCTGTGAGTGGAGCCACAGTGTTTGTTCCTTCAGTCACTGCTTGTGATTGGCTCTTCCCTGAGCTGGTGTCCACACAGTTCATCCATACTATAGCAGCATCAGAATCTCCTTCCTTCCAAAGGCAGAAGCCGGGTGCAAGAGCACACACGCACCCCTGAAATGCCAGCGAGAGGATCACAGAGGATCCCAGACCACCCAGGCAACTTAGCAAGGCCCTGTCTCAAAAACAGAAAGGGGCTGGGGAGCAGCTCAGTGCTCTGCCAAGTGCCCTGGACATCCTCCCCAGTGCTGCAGGGGACGGAAAGCTGAATAGCACTGTGCTCCGTGGACGTGCTTGTTTTGTTGTCTGTCTGCCCATCAGGAGGTCATCGTGAGGAGCAGTGCTGTGAACAGGCATGCAAGCTCTCGTGGAGATCCGTTTGTAGATTTGGGGGTGTAAGCCCCAAAGCAGGATCTCTGGATCATGTGGAAATTCTGTTAATATTTTAAGGAACTCCCATGTTGTTTTTCCAAAGCAGCTATACTGTTACATTTCTTTCCATTTCTTTTTATTTTTTGCACTACTTTAAGTTTCTACCAACAATGCATGCGAGTCCCAGTTTCTCCATATCCTCACCAACACTTGGTATTTTTTGTTTTGCCTTTTTAATAGCCATTCTTGGGGCATAAGGTTGTATCCCAGGATGTCACACATGCGAGGCAAGCCCTCTACCACTGAGCCACATCCCCAGCCCTTTTTTTTAAATTTTATTTCATTTTGAGACAATGTCTTACTAAGTTGTCCAAGCAGGTTTCAACCTTTCGATCCCCCTGCCTCAGTCTCCCAAGCAGCTGGAATTGCATTTCCGTAAGGATTCGGGATGTTGAGAAGCTTGTCCTTCCTGTGGGCGATTGGTCTGCTGTTTTTAGAGAAATGTCTGTTAGGCCTTTCATATGCATTAGTTCATTAGTTCTGGGTTTTGTCATTGAGTCACATGAAGTTTGGTTTTGGTTTTGGTTTTGGTACCAGGATTGAACCCGGGGGGCGCTTAACCACTGAGCCACATCCCCAGCCCTTTTTTTTATACTTTGTTTTGAGACAGAGTCTTGCTAAGTCGCTGAGGCTGCCTCAGCTTCCTGAGCGTCCTGAGCCCCTGGGATTACAGGCGTGCACACCGTGCCCTGCATGGGTTGCATGAGTTCTGAATGTATTTTGGACATTTTCTCCTGTCTAGACTGTCTGTGCTCTCAGTCATTCTCTCATGGGTCAGTCTTAGTTTATCTGGTATTTCATCGTTGATTCCCGTGTTTTAGTTCATGTCCAAGAAACCACGGCAACTCCGATTTTATAGACCTTTGTGCCTTCTTCGAAGGGTTCATAGATGTGGGTCTGACGTTTGGGTCTTCTATCCATTTTTCTTTAAGAGAGTGAGAATGAGTGTAAATTTTATTTTTCATTGTTTTTTTCCCCTCAGTTTGTGTATGTGGTGCTGGGTTTGAACCCAGGTCCTTGCACATGCCAAGCAAGTGCTTTACCACTGAGCCACCACTCCAGCCCGTTTTTCCGTTTGTAGTCAGTTTTCACATGTGCTGAGACTGTGATCTGGCCTTGTTCTCTGGCATGTGGGTACCCAGCATTCTGTCGTGTGTTGAGAAGGTGTCCTTTCCCTACCGATGATCCTGCGCCCTTGCTGAGAAGCACTTGACCGTGTATGTGAGGCCTCGCTTCTGAGCTCTGCTGTTCACTGGTCTGTTTGTCCTTAGGGCAGCCATCACACCCTGCTCTTAGGAAGGGTTTTCTCAAGGTGAGAAACAGCCCCTGTTCTCTCATGGGGCTGGCTGGAGCTGGAAGGTATGAGCGCCAAGCTCCTGATGCACGGCCGGGCCTGAGAAACTGACTGCAGCTGAACAGCTGCCCGTAAGGCCTTCCGTCTGCTCCACATGGCTCCTAGGCTTCGGCCCGCTGGCCTTGGGCTGTGGGCCTCCCTTGTCAGGCCCTGTGCAGTGGAGCCCTGCAGGAGTGCCGCCCTGACCGTCCAGCCTGGTCACCTTTGTGACAGGTTGTGCAGCAGTGGTCATGCCCTCACGGTGGTCCAGCCCCACCACATGATGGGCTCTCAGGAAAGAAAGATGTGGATTCTGTATTTTGAGCTCTGCTTCATGGTATCATCACCCAGCCAATGATGTCTTCTTTCCTCACTAACCCAGGGCAATGAGGCACGGGAAGGAAGAAGCCCATCGTGGTTCAACCCTGCGGAGGCCGTCCAGGTCATGCGCTACTGCTGCCTGCTAGCTCGGAGCGTCTCCAGCCAGGTGTCTGCCAGGGACATCGGTGTCATCACACCCTACCGGAAGCAGGTGTGCCCTCTCCCGTGCCACCTTGTCTGTGGCCACCAAGGGTCTGGCTCCTTGGTTTGTGGAGTCCCACAGAAGGTGGAAGCAAACTCATTTTGAGTTGCTGCAGGTTTGCAGGAAGCAGGACCATGTTTGAGTGGGCTCTAGATAAAGGTGGGTACATGCTGCCCACAGCCAACCTGGCCACCCACCTTACCTTGCTGGGCGGAGTGGAGCTGGGCCCTCAGTTTCTAAGTGGTCGTGTAGTAATTGTTTGCATGAGCACCAACTAGTTGTCCTTGATGTTTAGCTCTTTATGGAAAAGCCCACGAACCCCACACCAACCAGAGGGGTGCTGCCTACATTGTTGAAGGGGACTTTTCCAAACAGGTACACCAAAGTAGTATTATGACCCAGTGTTTTAGTCAGCTTTCATGTCTCTGTGACCAAGAGACTTAACAGGAACAATTTACAGTTTATTTGGGGTGCATGGTTTCAGAGGTCTCAGTCCATGATTAGCCAACTTCAAAACTCTGGGCCCAAGGTAAGGAGGAAGCAGCTCAGGACATGGCACCAGGAAGCAGGGAGAGCTCTGCTCCCAGGGACAAGACAGAAACCCCAAAGGCACAGCCCAGTGGCCTCCTCCTCCAGCTGCACCCCACATGCCTGGTCAGCACCTAGCTACTCACATCGGTGGATCAGCCCACTGAGTAGGTGACAGCTCTCATGCCCTCGTCATTCCCCTCTGCACGTTCTTGCATTGTCTTACACCTGAGCTTTTGTGTCCAAGCCACAACACCCAGTAAGGCTCTCCAGGCATAGTGGCAGCCAGAAGCTCTCTGCACTCATTCTCCTGGCCTGGAGAAGGGGTCGCTGAGCACTTGCCCTGATCGCTTAGGTGGCGGACAGTAGGGCGCCCTTTGTGGAGGGCAGACGATGCGTGTGCCCTCAGAGTCCTTCACACATGTCCTGTCTTCTTGTCTCTGAAACTGGGGTGAGGACTTGGTTTTTCCCGTGGTAAAGAGGAGACTATGAGGGCTCAGAGAAGGTAGGTAACCTGTGCAGGATCCACAGCTCCTTGGTGTTTGGACCTTTTCCCCTTGGCATCAGGTCCAGGGCTGTGCTGCATGGTAGACACAGAGCAGGCCCTCTCACATGGGCTGCAGGCCATCCGCTCACAGTTCCTGTGTGTCCCCTGCACCTCTGAGCTGAAGCATTTCTGTGCTCCTGATTACTACTTGAATTAATTATTCATAGATTACCTTTCCCAGCCAAGTGACCAAGCTGTCTTGTTCACTTGATTCCTTTAGTCTATCTGTTGTTGTTGCTTTGAAGATGGGTCAAAGTAAGCAGTCTACATTTGGAAATGGGTAGAGTCAGTTCCTGGCTGCCAGGGGAGTCTTTGGACGGACGGGCTCCCTTTGTTCTGTGAGGACCACAGGACTTGGGTGGCACCTGTCCCCCACTGAGAGGGCACTCCATGCCGAGACCATTGTCCTGCATCCCATGAGCTGTTTCTCTCTGGCTGTGCTCAGTGTCCGGCCATGGGCCTCGGGCTTCTCTCGCTTGGGACTTGCTAAGCTTCTTGCACCTTTAGACGGTGTTTCCATCGGCTCCGGGAAGCTCAGGGCAGCGTCTCTTCTCGGTGTCCTGCCCTCCCTGCTCCATGGAGACCGCTTCTCGCCTCCCCTGGTCCCAGTCCATCTCAGACCCCTCTGCCCTCCACTTCATGTTTCATGGTCACTCTTCCGTGCTGCTGTTGGTCCTTCCACTGTTGTCAGTTCAGGGATCAGGGGGCTCTGTCCTTCCTGGGCATCACTGTGGTCTTCCTGCCTGAAGCCTTTTAGCGAGGTCTCCCGTAGTTCCCTGGACCATATGTGGTGGCTCCTTGAAGACTGCCGAGCCACCACCTGGAGACGCCCCCAGACATCCGTTCTTCTCAGACTCTTTGTGTGTCTTATGGTTTTTTGTTGAAAACTAGGGACTTGAGGAAGCTGTGCATCTTTGGACCCTGACTCACCTGAGGGTGACTGATGACATCTCTGCCTGAGCGTAGCTTGATGCGCACCCACTCTGGCTGTCTCGTGCATGGCAGTGATGTCCCTGCTGAGGCTTTGTTCTTCTTGTGCTTAGGCTGTGTCTGCACAGCTGCTTGACCAGCAAGAGGCAGCCCTGTGCTCACCACCAGGAGCTGGCCAAGGGTCCCCTTGCCTTCAAAGTCAGAGTCCTGCCTGTTTCCCACTAGGCCCTTTATGTCTCCTTGGCCAGGGCCATGTCCTCAGCAAGAAGTATCTCACCCCAGCCCTGCCTCAGGATGGAGCTCAGCTTCTTGAGGTCACCTCCTGGCCACTTCCACCTCTCATGGCCTGCGGCCTCCCCAGCCATGAGCTCAGGTGACACCACAGTTGCACATCACACCAAGCAGCAGGTGGACATTCTCCCATTTCTTAACCTGCCTGCGCATCTGGAGAGAGGGAAGAGTCTCCACAAGAAACAGCTCTCCTGATAAGCATGTTTACCTAAAATCCACCATCGTGTCCCGAAGGGTTTAGACTCCAGTGAATATGCTGTGTGATCAAAAAGAAATATTGCTTATTGGTTAGTATCTGGTTTATGCTGTGCTTGGTAAAGAACCGATCAGATTTAAACAGTGTGATCTTTAATATTTCAACCTCTTTTAAAGGTAGAAAAGATAAAAATTCTTCTGCGAAATGTTGATCTGATGGACATAAAGGTTGGATCAGTAGAGGAGTTTCAAGGGCAAGAATATCTGGTCATCGTCATTTCGACGGTAGGTATCCCTCCCTGTTAGTGGGGTAGGGTGGTTACTCACGCTGCACAGTGGGTGCTATAGAGGTGTAGAACCTGATGCAGAAGGCAGACACCGTGAGGATCAGGCGCCCCATGCCCAGGTGCACTAAGAGCAGTGACTGAGGGACATTCTTTAGCAAACCGAAGTTCAGGACACAGACTACAGCAAGAGGCCCCAGGAGGAATGGCCAGGGAGGAATGACCAGGGGAGGAATGGCCAGGGAGGAATGGTCAGGGAGGAATGACCAGAGGAGGAATGACCAGGGGAGGAATGGTCAGGGAGGAATGACCAGGGGAGGAATGACCAGGGGAGGAATGGCCAGGG